>BDCZ01000605.1:0-34308 GCA_001662365.1 Chlamydomonas applanata
GCGTGGCGGGGGGAGGACGGGGGGTTGGGGCGCCGTGCTGACTGCCCAGAGGGAGATGCACGATCCCTCAACCGCAGCAACTCACAGCTAAATGCACACGTGCCAACCAACCACCCAACCGCATCAACCAACCAACCAACCGACCAGCCGCCAACCGACCTCGTTGATTGACGTGCAAACTGACTTGGGGAAGTTGTAGTAGTTGAAGGGAGACGGGTACGCGCCCGCCTCGATCGTGGCGTCATGCACGATGCGGTCAATCTCGTCCGTGGTAACACCTTTACATCATTAAAAACGTGTGAATGACGTGTGAAGAGTGTGAAAAGTATGATAAAGTGCGTGTGCAGGGGGGCAGTCAGGGGAGGGTGGGCATGCAGTTGGTGCAGGCCAGATGGGAGCTGGGGTGGGCGGGCTTGAAGCCCCTTGCCCCCTTTTCATTGATCATCCCAACGACACAACAGTTTGAATCCTCTGGTGAATCACCACACGGTTCAGGGCAAAGCATCTGTGGTGCACCACGCACCAGGCTTGCAGTGTGAGTGTGCGAGGTCAATGATGCGCCGCCCTAACGCGCACACCTGTCGCATGCCATACGCACAGCATGCGGCCGGGTGTCAACAGACATTCTGGAAAGCATCAAGGCTGGAACAAGTTAATTGAGATCTGAGATCTAGGAAACCCTACAACCCTAAGTCCAGAGCGTGCCCTGAACCCTGCATTATTCGTTGTGACTGGATCAGAGCATGCGCCCCCAGTTTAGGGGGTTCATGAACCTTCAAACCACATAAATCACATGCCCTGAACACTAGCCAGGTGACCCCACCTCGAACAAGCTGCAAGGGTGCGCGCTAAACCTTGCAACCGCCACCAAAAACAGTCGTCAGGCCACTGGTCAGACCAGGCCAGCCCCCCTCACCTCACGCATTGCCTGCTTGTCTTCCTCGTTGTAGATTGGGGCTGCGGGGCGCCAGCAACACACAACACCCATGAGTTGCTGTCACTGCCACCAGCATGGCACCTCCGGGCCAGGGGTGTGTGCGTGGTGTGCGCGGTAGGTGGGGGCAAGGCGGGGCGGGGCGGGGCGGGGTGGGCACGCAAGCCAGCAGCGCCTGGCAGGGTACAGCAGTCGCAGGCGCGGCACCAGGAGCCGCAGCAGCAGCAGGTGTGCCAGGTACCAAAGGGCTCATACAATCGAATACAATCGAATACAATCGAGTACAATCGAATACAATCGAGTACAATCGAATACAATCAAGGGCTCATACACCATGCACCCACCGATACTCTGTTGCCTGCTCTCTATCTCCTTACGAGGGATGCCATCCTTGAAGTAATCTGGCCTGGGGATGTGGGCGGGGATCTGCAGGAGTGGGGCGGCAGCGCGCGGTTGGTGGAGATGCAGTTGATGACATGGCATCGGTGGCAGTTACTGATGGGGCATGCCGAGGCGGCGGTTGCTGAGTCAGCGCCAGCAGTTGGGCAGGCAGTTAACATCACAGGGGGAGGCAGTGAGCGGGTGCACCCTTTGATAGCGTCATGACGGTGAGTGCTTGGCATGTGGAGAGTGGGCGGGTGGATGTGTAGGTGGGACGGGGAACAAGGGCAGTGCATGGCATCTCACTCTTCCCTCCACCCCAAGCACCCATACACCCCATCATCACACCAACTACCCCCATCGTCACCCTCGACCCTGGACCCTACGCCCTGTATCGCTGCATGTGTAACTTTGCATCCCTGCATGTGTGACTTTGCATCCCTGCATGTGTGACCATGTGATGTGTAACTGTGCTCCGAAAGGCCCACCTCCCGCATGGGTGAGAGCTTGTCCGGCCGCAGTGGCCCAGTCCAATTAAAGTCAGGCATCACCTGCGAACTGAAAACATTAAAGAAGCAGCAGCGGCAGGCAGGGGATCGTTGTAGCAAACTCGAAGCAGCAGCAGACTGCTGATGAATGGGCGGAAACTGCAAGGAACTACAAGGATTCCATAAGGGCTGCGAGGTTGGAACGTGCAAGGCTGATAACTGAGAAAGACACTTGGGTCTCCCAGACCCCCACACATCTCGACATCTGGCTGCTGCCCTGTGGCCCGTCAGCCAGGCAGTACAGTGCAATGCAGTACAGTACAGGCCCAGCAGTACATGCATTCCAGTCTAGGCAGTACAGTGCAGTACACGTACCGCCCCTTGCCCTTCTTGGTGCAGTACAGCCAGGCGTCGGCGGGGGGGCTGTGCACCTTTTTGTGATCCGCCCACCCAGCCTGTGCAGCACACACGCACAGCCCGCATGCAAGCCTCAAGTGTACTCAGGGTATCATGATATAAGTCAGGTCGACATATGAGCGAGAGTACAAGTTATGATGCAGTTGGCCAGACTGCTGGATACAAGTGTGATATTACAAATGGTACATCAAATGTTATAGGGTTGGCCGAAACCGTACTTGGGAATTCTCAGCTATGTATATACTGCGTATAAAGCGTAGCTGCAGCGATGCAAGGCAAGGCGGCTGCTAGCATGGCGCATGCGGTGGCATGCGGTGTGCGTGCGTCATGCATTACACCTGCGTTGTATCCCTGATCCACACCATCCCACCCACCCGACGCCCTGCTGTTTGCTTCCCAAGAACTCTCCCCTCTCTTAGGCCCGATCTGCTCCAAGGCCCCCCCGACCATTTCGACTTCAGCTTGTTCGTCGGCATTGTCAAGGACGGGACCTATGGTCCCAGAGCCGCCCTCGCTAGTCATTTTGCTGGCTGGGCGTGCGGCCCAGCGGCCATGCTTGCATGAAGTGTGTGTGCGTGTGATCTACGGTATACGCATACAGATACGCCCAAGCAGCGTCCGAATACATACGTATATACATACGTATCTACGTCTACCGGTATATACGCTGATACGGTTCTGGCCAACCCTGGCCAACCCAACATTTGAAATGTACGCCCAGTGCACGGCGCATGCCACCAGATCTAGTGCCGCCCAGCGGAACAAACCCCCCCACCCCCCAACACCCACACACACAGCATGCACCTTCGGCGTACCTTGAAGCAATCTTGGGAGCAGAAGACGCTGACCGCCTTGGGTAGCTTGAGCTCAATGCACTTGGGGCACTGCAGCTTGGCAGGGGCGCCACACCTGCAGCCAGGTTCGTGAATCATGACGCAAGGTTCAGCGCCGCGGTTCAAATACCAGTACAGCAGGCATGGCCCGGATGGGCTCAGCTCAGGTGCCAGCATGGCGCTTGCGTGGGCTGCATGGCGATGCACTGCGTCGGCCCCCACACCCCCACGACCACCACACCCCCGGCAGTGCTATCCCACAAAGATGGCATAGCATGCATGGTGCACACATGCATGCATAGATAGCATGTGTGCATGGCGACAGGCCAGGCGGTTGCCTGGCATGCCTGCTGGTTGTATGGTCGCATGGCCGCATGCTTTATGCATGAGGGCGTTCCAGCATGCGAATTGCCACCCGAAGGCAAAATTCGGTGCGTTATAGGTTGCTGTAGAACGGCATCAGTCCACGATGGCGATCCTAGGGGATGCAGCAGGTAAGGGTGGCTGAGTGAAAGCACGCAGTTCAGCGCACCTGGCACACAGCACGCCCTCTCCAAAAACCTCTTGTTTCTGTTCATCGGCCATTTGTGCCGGGGCTGACTCAGGGCCGTCAAGACTCAGGGCAGCAGACCCAGCAGACTTTAAGCACCAAATTATGACCGCCACGAGATTTCAAGGGTCTATTCCACAAATTTTCAAACCTGTGACCACATCACACTCCACCTCCTGCCAATCAGAAGCTGGTGAGATGCCACTGATATTCATTATATCATTCACCAGACGCTTTGCCACCTTGTTACAGCATATTCTAGTTCCCAGAATTCCAGCAGTACTTGATGCCATCAAATGCCAGTGCACAAGGGTGCATGTTCCAAATCATTGCTGCGTTCAACGCATCTACTTTTGCAACAATGTATACATCACGCACGAACACGCATCAAGCGTTCAAGCCGGGTCATCCAGCGGTGTCTCCATACACGTAGGCCCTTGATGTTTCACAGCATGCTAAGAGCCCTTGCATATGCAACCAAACCGTCCACACAACTGTATTATACCCCTCACGCACAGCCAGGTTGGCAGCCACAGGGTCGATTGGCCAGGCCCACGCAGCCATCTCATACACAGTTGTTCCACACACACTGCAGGCATTCACGTTTCATAAACGGGCGTTTCAAAACCGGGCTCAGCAGTGCACAGTTCAGTCTTGAGGTGCACTCAGCCAAAAGGGCGTCCAGCCAAAAGGAATGCGGCAGCACGCTCGCAGCATGCACACACAATCGAATACACTATTGTACAATATCCAACACTTGAAACTCTCCAAACACACACAGCATCAATGTGACACCCATGGGAAAGTTACCGTGTGTATGGATGGGTCTCCGGGAGGGAAAACAGTGCGTATGGAGGGAAAAGAAGGGGGAAAGCAGAGAAGAGGGAAAAGTAAGAGGCATGCGTGCGGTGCGCAAGCGCCTACATGAAAATCCAGGGCTGTGGAATGTCAAGATCATGGCAGTACAGGGGCAATCAAACACATGCAGCCAGGCCACAAATCCCACCCAGAAGGCACGCCCAAATGACCCAATCCTCCAAGTCAACCAGTCATGCTGGTTCATGCCATCTCCCTCATCTATTGTGTGGCTAGTAGGACATTCCTGGCCCATCAGCTGTACTGCTGCTGTGTGCTGTGTTGGGAAGTCCAGCTGCCCATGTGTACAACCCTTTTACTCTGCTTGGCCATTGCACCTGGCCATCCTGGCCCTTCAAAGGACATCTATCTTGAAGTTGTACTGTTTGGATGAAAGGTCGCCATTGGCCGGCCCTGCTCCTGCTGAGCTCCTGTGACTGTTGCCACACTGCCCAGCCCTGCCGCCTACAGCATGGCTGTGCCCAAGGACTGGGCTGCTGGGAGGTGCTCGTGGTGCAACTCCCTGTGCCTGTAGTGCCTGGCTGCTGCCTTGAGGAGGCATTGCTTGCCGGGGAGGTGCAGCCTTATCAGCAGCTTGAGTAGAAAAGGTGTACTCTCACATGGTTGCTCACTCTGATCTTTCACATGTGTGCAGGGTACAGCAGGTCTTGAAGTAGCAGATGGCTGCATGTCAGCAGGCAAGCCTGTTATATGCTGTGCTTCTAATCTTGCCAGGATTTAAGCATGCGTGCTGAGCAGCCCGGTGCATGCTGGAGGTTTGTAGCAGCAACGGCATCAGGTGGTGCGGCTGGCGTCTGGCACTGGGCAGCCCATCTATCCCCAGGGACCTGCATGCCAAGCACATGTGTGAGGGACTGCAATGACCAGGAAAGGCGGCATTGGACACACATGCAAGCAAGCACATACAACGCAAGCCCACAGCCATCGTAACCAGCTCAACACATCCAGATCAATCTTGCTTCCTGAACTACATGTACAGCTGTCACTGGCAGTTTCAGTCCTGCAGTGCCACCTGTCTCTTTACTTGTAACACCCTTCAGTTATCCCTGCAACAAGTGTTGTGGGTCCCTCGATTTCCAGTTGTTCAACCAGCCGCTACTGCCATGCCTCACGGTTCTGGCAAGTGTGCATCGCTGTGGCATTGCAACTACCATCATGACAACTACCATCTCTGACCAGAACCAAGGAAGTACCACCTGCAAGCGATCTGCCATCTGGGCTTCGCCATTGCGACTCCCTCCCAGCTTTCCAAACACGTCCAAACTTGCGGGGGTACTTGGACATTAGAGTCTGAGACACTTTCCAGCATTTCAGCTGCCTTCATCAGCAGCTGCCTCCACCATCAGTCTTTAACCAGCATCCTGCTGTGTGCACCACACCCTCAATCCTTTTGTTCCGTTTGCTGTCTTATCCTTTCCCAGTGTGGATGAGGCTTCCTGGATGAGGACCTCCTTCGCGAAGTATGTGTACGTATGTGAGGACTTCCTTCGTGAAGTAACCTGGAGAGGCCCTCCTTCGAGAAGTATGTGCACCCACTACTGCCCCGCCCACATCACGCCCACACCAACGCAGAGCCCTCACGACAACACATTTGTATGAACACAGCTGTGTGTGTGCCAGTCACCCACTCTGATAACCAGCAGTCACAGTGGATTCACTCTCCCTCCACCAAAACTTCTCAAGCCTGGGCCAATCCTATGCATTCCTTGCAGCCAACACCGCGCATGCACGTGTACTTTCTTCATGCGACGCCCCGGCATTGGCTTCAGCAGTTCAGCACCCTTTGGCCCTACATCAACCCTTTTTAACCGATTCCAGCATGCAGCCACCCCATGGGCTGTACTTGTCTTAGACAAACGCCAGCGCGCGCGCGCGGGGCATGCTACAGCAGCCTCGTACAGCTGCGGCCTAGCTACCATCCCGAGTTGTTCCTTCTTGCAACCCACGCCCATTGGACATGAATGTCGTACCCCAGCTCAAGCTGTCAAAGGCTCGGCAATCCCAAACATCAGCAGCTGGATCCCGGTATGCACACGGGGCCGGCATGCGTGCACGCTGCCAGTCACTGGAATATGAATGGTCCAACTGGAATCCCAACAGCTCGGCTGCAGCCCCACCTGCTGCAGCACATCGCGGCAGCTGCCACCTCGCCCTCCCCCCCATCAGTCCCTGGCCCATCAATCCCAACCCGCCCTCAATCCCTGGTCCATTACCATCGATCCCTAGTGCAGTTGCAAAACACACGGGCCCCTGCACCTGCCAAGGCACCTGCACCAGGACGCGGTCCCAGGTCAAGGTCCTTTCAGCCAGCCGTGCCTCTGGGCCTGCCGCTGCCGGTCAGCGCCCCTTCTTTACCAGCCCCACCACTACCACCATGTGTGCGCTCACCAAGGCCACTGTGTGGCCCTTTCTCCTGTGCAGCTGCTGCTGGTGCTCGGCGCAACAGAAACACCCGGCGCCACGCCACCTCCACCCCCACAGCGCACGCTGCATTGAAGACGGCCTTGCCAAATGCCCGCACCAAAGGACGAGGCACCCCCAATGCCGTGAACAACTTCCATTGCACGAGGCACGTCAAACCCTGGATCAGCAGGAGTGCAGGGACATGTACTTGCTCCACCAAGGCACAAGCCAGGTCAGCTGACAGATCCACTCCGGACTGCACCATGGACTGCAAACTTGCTGGCTGCAGGTGGGGCTTGAGGACATAGAGCGCATGCATGGCGTTGCGTGCACACCCAGATGCCATGTACAACGCGTGGAAGCGCGTGTTGGGGGGTGCGCGCGCTGTACTGTACTGCCGCGCTGTACTGCTGTCCGCCCTGCCTAGCTGCGCCGTAGCGCCGCGGTTGCGGCCCGTTGCCCACTCGTACAGCAGTACAAAAGGTACGCTGCTATACAGGGCACACACGGCAAGCAGGACCACCAGCCCCTCCCCACGGGCCCATGTATCCGGCAGCAGCCGCAGTGTTGCGACGGTCGGCGCCGCGCACATCAAAAGCACATGTGCGCCCACGATCGCATGCATGGCGTCATGCACCCATGCACGGAACCGCGCCTCGGCAGCCGCCCCTAGGACTTGAACAGTTCCGGCCTCTCCCTCAAGGCTCGCTCCTGCTGCTGCTGCTGCTGCTGCTGCTGCTGCTGCCCGGCTCGTGGTGCCAGAGGCTGACTCTGCACCTGAATCAGAGGCTGCCGTCGCTGTCTCTGCACTGGCTGCTACAGCAGGGTGGCTTGCCCCAGTGATAGCCTGCTGCTTGCCGGAGCTGCCATCGCAGTCGTTGCCAGCACTCGCAGACATGGCGTGCACGAGGTCGGGGTGCTCATGCGCCCATGCTGTCCCGAAGCCGCCGCACAGCGTGGCACGGATCGCCGCACGCCACATGCCGTGATCGCGGTGACGAGCCCCTGGCTGGTCCTGTACAGGATCCTTTGGCTTGGCACTGGCCACCAGCATCCCCTGAGCTTCCACCGAGCCGTGCCGCCTCAGCTCCTGGTCCAGGCATGCATCCTGCTCCTGCTGCCGAGGATCTGAAGGCACAAGAAACACCGCCCTCGCCGCTGCAGACCCCTCCTGAAGCCTTGTGCTGGCATGTGTTGTAGCTGCTGGCACCGCAAAAAGGGACGGCTGCTGTGCCGGCCCCATGACTCGGGCTACCGGCACCAGGGGTAGGCAGCCTCCCACACCAGCCGCAGGAGCGGTGCCGGCTGGGCCTGTAACCATCAGCGGGCGTGCCGCGCGCGCGGCCGCCAGCAGGCCCGCCAGCGGATGGCCGGCCGGGGGCGCGGGCAGCTGCAGGGCGGGCCCTGTCAGCACCGCCAGCACCTCCCCCACCACGCCATCCCACCCAGCACACAGCGCGGCGCGCAACAGGCCCACACCCGCATAGGCCAGGCGCTCACGAGCAGACTCATCACTGATCAGGGACGTCAGCAGATGCGGTTGCGGTGCCATGCCACTTTCCGTCACGTGCGCCGCAGCCTCAGCGCATGCCTGTGCATCCATCCGCAGCAGGGCTGCGAAGTCCAGCAGCAGGGACGACGTCACTGACGAGCCCATGCCCCCACCACTGGCACTGCTGCCCGCAACTTGCCTCGCGTCACCCGGCAGGGCCTCTGAGAGCTCTGCTGCCGCGGCCGCCTGGTGTGGGCCCAACACCAGCACCTGGGCACGTGCTACAGTCGTGTGGCCTGCGCTCAGCAGCAGGGTGAGCAGCCCAGGGGCAGCAGCCGGGCTCGCAGCTAGGATGCCGGCCGGCAGCCGTAGGCACAGGCTCACATCAATCCCCTCCTCGTCCTCGCCCCCTTGGGCATGGGGTACTGTTGATTGAGGACGGGTCAACGTCATGCCCACTACTGCCACCTCCTGGCAACAGAGGACAGCTGACACGTTCAAATCAGGCCACAACAGGAGGCCAGCACCCCCGGCACCTGCCCCTGTCGTAGCAGCTCCTGACGCCGGGGTCCTGCTGCGTCCTGGAACTACGGGTTGGCGCAAGTGGATGGTCACATCCAGCTCCCAACCTGCGTCTTGGTCACCCAATGGCTCAGCCTGACCCTCTGCTGCTGCTCCTGCTGCTCCTCCTGCTGCTGCTGCCGCTGCAGTAGCTGGCAGAGCCACACACGAGGGTGTGACACGTGGCGCATGGTAGTAGGGCAGGGCTGTTTGCGTTGCAGGACCGCAGGAACGGGGGTCTGTGCTTGCAGCCAGGCCCAGACCACTCAGGGACGTCCCCTCTGGAAGCACGACCCAGCTGCCCCTAGCTTCAGGTGCACGTTCAGGTGCGACGGCTGCATGCTGCGCCCCAGCCTCCACTGACGCCATGCGCGGGGCCGCCTTCCATGCGACTGCTGTGACGCGCGCCCCGGCTTGCACCGTGATGCGGGCGCCGTCCGTGTGGGGCACGAGCGGGCTCCCCTCCAGAGCCCCCAGCAGTGACTCCAGCACACCAGGCCCCCCCAAGAGGCTGGTAAGCTCTCCCACCACTGCTGTGTCACCCCGGACCATGGCTGCAGCTTGCGTGCTGGTCTTGAATTGGATACGTAGGGCAGCAGGCCAGGCGCTCGAGGCAGTGCTGGGGCCTGGCTGTTGCTGGGCAGGTGCGGGGCGATGTGCTTGCCATGAGGTGCCAGCAACCCCCTGCGCCTGCAGGTCCCATGCAGAATCCACCACAGGCTCAGCACCGGCCGCCACCGGCAGGCCAGCTGCTGCGCCAGGCACTTCCTTGGGTGGCATTGAGCTGCACGTCAGTCGCCATGCCACATGCTGCGCCATCTGCTGCCCGGACCATTCCACCAGGCCTCGGTTGGCGGCCACCGGCGGCTGTGGCAGGGCCTGGGGTAGGGTGGTGCTACCCCGGCCGCTGCTGATGCCACTTCCAGGCCGGTTGCAGCTCTCCAGCCGGGCCTCACTCCCGAGCGCCTCTGCCCCCACAACCCAGCCCTCAAAGCTGCCAGGGTCACCAGCTCCCTGTGGCTGGCTGGGTGATCTTGGACTCTTTGGGGGCAAGGGGCTGGGGTTATCGAGCAGCGCCTGAGGAACCGCCCCGCTGGCCACCAACACCACGGCAGCGCCCACCCCGTCTGGCCCGCTCACCACTTGCTCCCCAGTAGCAGGTGCCTCGGGCAATGCCGCCTCTCCCCCCTGCCCTCTCACCTCCTCTCCCTCTTCATCCTCCACCATGACCCGTGCCAGGGTCAGCTCCAGATCAACACAGCCAGGCCGTACTGCTGCCTCAGAGAGCTGCCACGCGTGTGCCAGCGCGCGCCCCACCCGTGCCACCATCTCCCCGTCCACGTCTTGTGGCTTAGCATCTGGAAGCTTCAGCCGCAGCACCAGGTGACCGAGCACTGGCTTGTAGACAGGTGGGGGCCATGGGGGGCTGTTGTGAGGCGGGTGTGCAGGCTGGTGTGAAGCCGGCGCTGCTGCGGACACAGATGCCCGGGACGGCCCCCCTTGCGGTACGGCCACTGAATTGGCATTACGGCCCCGGTACTGCGAGCTCACCTCCTGCTGCCGGCTGTCTGACAGCGAGCTGTCCCTGCCACTGCCGGTACATGCTGTACTGGCAAACTCGCGGTACACCTGTAACAGCTTGTCCAGGGCCGGCTGCGTCCCATCGGACACAGCACCGCCGCCACGACTGCAATGTACCGCCTCGCCGTTGCTACTGTTGTGTACTGCTTCGTCGCCGCTGCTGCCATGCACAACGTCGCCGCCGCTACTGCCATGCAATGCCTCGCCATCACTTCTGCTGTGTACTGCCTCATCCCTGCTACTGCCGTGCACCGCCTCGATGCCGCTACTGCTGTGTACTGCCTCATCCCTGCTACTGCCATGCACCGCCTCGATGCCGCTACTGCCGTGTACTGCCTCATCACGCAGGTGCTCCAAGTCGTTGTGGGAGGAGGGGCCACTGCGGGACGGCCCCCCGGAAGCATGCGACGTGACCAGCGGGAGGCCAGGAGGGCCCAGCGCAGGCACGCGCCCATCTGGCACCCACAAAGTAGCCAGCGGCGCCTGCGCTGCAAAGGGGCTCTGGCCCCTGCCCGCGCGCAGCTCATCCTCTGCATCAAAAGCACTGAGCTTTAGTGCGCATAAATGATTGGACGGGGACAGGCTGTCGCCATGCGAAGGGGACGGCGGCACGGCCATGAGGGTACTGACCCCACAGGTGACAGACGCAGATGCAGCTTCGTGGCAAGCGCTGCATCCGGTTGTGAACGCTGTGGTGGCGGTGATAGAAGATAGGCCGGACGTGGCACGGGAGAGACTGCTGGGCTCGAGCCCTTGCGGATGGGCCCCCTTGAGTCCCCCGAGGCCCGTGCTGAGGCATGGTGCTGGAAGGGGCCCGTACCGGGTGGCCGCATGTGGCCCTGGCAGCGCTGCGTTAAGGGTTGATGCTGCTCCGTGACGTGAGCTGCAGGATGCCTTATCGGATGCTGGCCGGGCAGGGCCAGCCTGCGATGGCCGGGCCCCTGTCCATGCAGGCCCAGGGGAAAGCCTAGCCTCAGGCCCTGTGCCAGACCAGCCGTGGTTACCAGCGCCGTTGTTGAGCGGGCAGCTGAGCGGGCAGCGGGGGGGCATAGCAGCCGCCACCATCGCCTGGAACGACTCCACCGCGGCACCAAAGGAGACACGTGGTTCAGTGGATGTGGGTGGCTTGTTGGCCACGGCATGCTCACAGTTCTGTTCACAGTCCTGTTCATAGTCATCTTCACAGTCCTGCTGTACTGCAGCAGGTTGGCATGGTGCAGGCACGGGGCCCGCATGGACCTGCCCCACATGGGGCATTGTACTGCCGGCAGGCTGGGCGGCACTACAGGTTTGGTTACGGGCCACGGCTGGTTCTGAGAAGCAGTCGACGGCTTGCGACAGCACGCTGCGCTGACAGCTGCAGCATCTGCCGCGTGCGGTGCTCATAACATCACTGCAGTGCACTGAGGGAGCCCGGTCCTGATCTCGCTGTGACTTGTGCCCAACCATCCCTGGCGCATCGTCCTCGGGTGAACCAGGGCCTGGTACACCTTCCTGGACCCTCAGCAGTGCCCCGAGTCCGTGGCACAACAGAGGTACAAGCATGAGCATCACCCCTTTTGCCAGTACTGCGATGGCTCCGAAGTACAAGGCGGTAGTGCTGGGCACAGCGGTTGGTGACAGGGCGTGCATGGCACTCTCCACAGCCAGCAGCAGCACAGGGGGGCTGATGCCATGCGGACCCTACATGCGGAGGGGCAACCATGGGGCATGGGTTCATGAACGACCTGGTGGTAACCAGAAGGACAATTGCGCCAGGGCATGCGTGCGTGCATGCACGCGTGCGCTCAAGGCGTGTACCAGCACAGGGTTGATGACCACTTGGCAGGACCACCATGATATCCTGGGACGACGCATCGAGTGGCATCAGTGCAACATGCACCAGGGCCGTTGAGCAGTTCAGGGGTAGGCATGGGGGTCGTAGCACGCACCATGGCGATCAGTCCCAAAAGCACGCCCTCAATGAGCACCGCTAATGCTGAGACGCATGCTGCCACTGAACCGCCAATTAATGACAGTGGAGTGCAGTGAAGCACTGCCTTAGCACAGCCCAGGGCGGCCAAGCACACCCAGGCTGAAGGCAGCTGGGCTGATGCATGTCTGATGGCCTGTCGAGTCTGCAGCGCATTGTGCATGGCATGCATGATTATGCTCATGATGGGCAGTTTTTGCAAACGCAGAACAAAATTCCAGGTGCGTGGCGCCGACGTTGCAGAAGCTGAAGGATGGCGCAAGCTTACTCACGCAACCACGCTTACATGCCCGAAAGAAACCTTAAGTGCGTCTCCAAACTGCTGACTACTCCTAAGGCCATCCAGATCAGTGCATCGCACCGCGCCTCACCGGCATCGTCTTGCTAGGGCCTCCAGTGGTGGGTGCAGGCCTTCGTGAAACCAAGGCCTCGCCCATATGGACTTATGGAGTGCATCAGGCTATGTCCCTTATTGAATTGCAGCAGGCTCCGTGGACAGCAATGCAACTACATTTCTAACAGAGCTCAGCATCCCGATCTGCTCCTGTGCTGTTACCTCCACTTTGAGATTCCAGCCACGCAGGTCAAGTCCTGAGCTCCCCATGTTGCCCAAGGTCAGTTGATCACACCAACTACCGCGTCTGCACACACTGCCCCATGCACGCACACAGGCTACCCCTCGGCATGCCTGCAGTTACAATCATACGCATCCCAGATTACAGGAAAGGTGCCCCGCTGCGCCATCCGTCCGCGCGTACCGATCTCCCACACCCAAGCGGCATCGCACACATCAGCCCGCAGGTCCAAGATCACCATACCCATGCACAGCCTCAATCGTTTGCAGCCATCGATGCTGCCAACCTCAATTGCTTGCAGCCACCATCGCTGGCGGCTCCTTCAATCGCTCACATGCACTCCCCTGCCACGCACGCTAACTCCCTGCCTGCGGACCGAGCAGTCACATGGTGCACATGGGCAGCCTACCTGGACCTCCAGGATCCATGCCCAAGCCTGTTCATGAAAGCAATACGCCTGGTTGGTGATGGTAAACACACATTACTCTCCCGTTATCACACATAGTGCCTGATGAGCTCATACTGCCAAGTGTCGCACCCAATGGACTGGCTCATCCAGGTGCAGGTGCAAGTTCGCATCGTGTCGACCCACACGTTTGCATAAAACCCTGCTTGCCTGCTCGGGTACAGAACAAGCAAGATTTATTGGCCGGTGCGCTTCTCCTTTAGTCCTCAGCTGAATACCCTTTGACTTGGGATCGTGTGCCATGTGACCCGTTCCCAGCCGGAAGGGTGCTTTCCAGGGCCTCTTTGTTTGGGGATCCTTTGCCTCACTCAGTCCTGAAGGCCCACAGCTCCACTCCCTGACCACTGTCAGACGCACAGTTGCACTGCTGGCCAAACGCTGGCCACGCCCTGATGTTTGCCCACTCAAACCACACTAGTCCTTGGCCTGTGGGTTGCGGCGGTGGAGGTGCACCTGCTCGACAGATGCCAGAGTCTCCTGGCTCAGGCTCAGCTCAAACGCAGAGATGTTCTCTTTAAGCTGCAGGGCATTGCCAAGTCAAAGGTAAGGTAGTAAGTAAGCCACAGCACGATCATAACTGGCACAAATCTTCGGCATATCGTCATCATGGTACTGCTTCAGGTACTGCGGTACTGCAGTACGAGCAGTCCAGCACGCAGGTTCTCAGTGTTTAAGCCCCATGTCATTGATGGCGCTGACAACATCAACTGTAGCGCACTGCGTTCATGATGGCGTACTGAAGTGTGAACCGGCGGTGTTACTAACCACATGTAGCACCCCCGTCCTCGGTCTCCCCACACCCACGCACCTGCTGCATGCTTGTGGCCCCAATGATAACTGAGCCCATGTACCAGCGCGATGCCGCCCACGCCTGTGCCAGTTGTGCGAGCGACAGGCCGGCCTTCCTGTGAGGCAAACAAACATCAGCCGCAGGCCGAGATCAACCCTGTACACCACCCAATTTGGATCATAAGGCTCCCTATGATGCCATGCGTAACAGGATGGTAGCAACCAGTCATTGAGAAGCATTTCTTCAAATGCCTCCTCACGATCAATGCTTCGTTGCCTGCTGCTGCAACGGCGGCAGCGCTGTGGATGTGCTGACAGTCTACGCCCGCATCTAAAAGCCATGAGGTTACACCCATGTCCCGGCGGGATGTCCAGTGCATGGCCTATCCATCGATCCGGCTGTTTACCCAGGTTGTTACAGCGTTGACCACTCACTGTGCAATGGCCTGGTACTCCTTGGCCGCCTCCAATACCAGGGGTGTGTGGTAGCGCCCCTGGAACTCTGCGTGATGTGCATGCACAGGGCAGCAGGGCGCCACACACCCACCAGCTTCGCAGTGCAAACAATGCACACAGTGCAAGCTTGAACGGATGGAGCTGTGGACAAGCGGCAGCTGGTTTCTTCGTGCAGTCCCACATGGCAACGGGCTGCTCTCACCATCCCCTGTCGCAGCCAGCTGTCACAGCCCCCACACGCCAAGCCCCTGGCCTCCGGACCGCCACATCCGGCCAGACAATACAACAAATGCGTGATCATGAGCAGGGTCAAAGGTGCAGTCATCAACAGCAGGGTTGGGACTACATGAGCAACAACGGGAACTAACTGGCAAACCGTCACGCACGGGGGAACTTGAGATGGCGAGACCCCTCTGGTGCCCCTTCCTTGCCGGTGGGTCCCAGGTACTTGTCAGTCAGCGCCCCGCCCGCCAGCACGCCGTACGCCAGCAGCCTGCAGTACAGCAGCACAGAAGGACGTGGGCCACAGGTACAGCGGTACAGCAAGGCAGTACAGCGATGATCACAGGATGATGTCCGGACCTCAATCGCATACTGGAACGCACACTCTCAGCCCAGACCCAACCTGCCTGGGCTTGGATGTAACAGTACAAGGCCTTCACGATACTGTACCAAAATAAGAAACACACAGCCAGCAACTAACAGCAACCAATTGCCGCCACCAACCGCCACACCCGATGTTGTAGTTGGTGGGTGAGCACGCCTCCGCCAGCTCCTCCTCAAAGTGCCTGTAGCACAGCGAGAAGTCGTTCTGGATGGAGATGGGCGGCGGCACACCCAGCCGCTTGGCAGTCTCCACAAACTGGCATACACCAAAGGTGGTCTCATTGGACAGGCCCCAGTACCGGATCTTGCCCTCCTTGATCAGCTCACCTGTTGAGGGGAAGTGTAGTAGTAGTAGAAGCAGTTGTCTTCATAACTGTTACCAGCTTGGTGCAGAGCTTGGCAGTAATAATAGCTGTGCTGGTGATAGAGCATGCCGTTTCACAGACTATGCGTCCGGTCACTGGAACCACTGTCCGTGCGGCCGCCAAAGGATCCATGATCCACCATCTGCTACAGGATCCATAGCCTATTAAGCGATTCATAGTCTACCAAACACAGTCTGCTAAAGGATCCTTGTATGGTCTGCTGAAGGATCCACCATCTGCTAAAGGATCCAAAGGCCATGTGCCACATACTCACCCACAGCAGACACTGTTTCCTCAATGGTGGGGCCCTGGTTGGGGCGCTCCTTGCTCTGCGTTGTGGTGGAACAAGGAATGCTGCCGATTACGGAATGAGATTGATCAAGATTGGCACGAGGGGCAGGCAAGAGGGGCAGGCAACTGCCAAAGATCAATCGCCACAGGCCAACCGCCACCTGCACTCCACGGCCCACACACCAGATGGTACTGGCGCTCTCCCCACAGCGGTACGTAGCGGTTGGGCCTGTGGGCAGTACACAAGTTGATTGTGATCACGTGGCGGTGGCGGGTGCCATCATCTGTTCAGTACATAGTGATCACCATAGTAGCAGCCTGGCCACAGATGTGGCCTGCACATGCACCAGACACCTTCCATCGAACAGCAAAGCTCCTGACTTTTGTCACAGCCTGCAGGAGCCATTGTACTGCCTGCAGCTGCCACGTCCGCCCAGTGCATCCCAGGCTGAAATCATCTTATGCCAGATTGAAGCCGTATGGGCACTGTGACCAAGTTTCTATGAATGTCGACAAACTGTGCGATGCTCACAAGCTTTCACCGTTCAAGCAGCAATGTTCAAACAGCAGTGCGCACCAGTGCAGCTGGTACAAATCAATGTAGTCGGTCTGCAGCCGGCGCAGGGATGCCTCAAGTGCAGCCCTGATGTTAGCACGGTCGAGCTGGGGCGGGGGTGCGTTGGTGGCGGGGGGGTCAGAGCTGCGAAGGAGTGAGGTGCAGCAGTGGCAGCAGTCGATTGGCAGCACAACCAGCCCATCACTTCAAGCCATATACGAGCGGTAACACTGGACAATACTACATGCAAACGGCATGTCAAGTCAGGTGCTAAGTGTGCGATGAAGGCACCCACCGGCCAGCCACAACAAACGTGCGGTCCACGCCCTCCAGATATGCAGCCACCTTTGTGGCCAGGATGACCTGCAGTACAGGCAGTACATACAAGCCTCACACAGGCAGTACAGCAGACAGCACATTGTGCAGGACGGATGGCACATGCTGTACGTGCTGCAGTAGAGAGGGGGCCCCCAGGAGAACAGCAGAAGCAGGCAGTACATAATACGCCGGTCAGGCAGTACATGCTGCAGCCGCGCAGGCTGTATTCATACAGGACATGCAGTACATCTGCGTTGACGTTGGTTTATGCGGTATGAGTGTTGCTATGAAGAAAGTCACCTTTGAGCGAACACCACGTGCGGCGAGCCAGCGGCCGATGATTTTCTCAGTGCGATTCACGGTCTCGGCCTTGGGAGGCACGGGGTACCTGCACAAGTGCACATGTAGACATGTGGCATTTTGAGGACTTGAAGTGGGCGAGGGTGGGAGACGGTGGGTGCAAGAAATCAAGAGCAGGTCACACCTGCCCTGAGCCCATCAGCCTTACATGGCAGCCCGCTCTGCAGACAAGCCCTGCTGCAGCATCGGGTATGGTCCATCTGCTAACACTACTTGACAGCTGTGTACAGATATTAGCGGTACTGCAGAGCTGTATTGCTGCTGGCGCTGATCTGCTGTACATCTGTACTGCTGCAGGCGGTACGACACCCACAGCTCAGCAGTGTCAATGAAGTTGAGTCCATGCTCCAGGCAGTAGTCCAGCTGCTCCCAGGCTTCCTCCTCGGTGTTTTGCTCGCCCTGAGCATTCATGAAGGAGCAGAGCAACATCACAACGTCGCGGAGCAGTCATGAACTGTACCGCCGCACCACCATCATTGTCAGCACATACAAGGTCTACATGGAGCTGACCTGCGCGCATGCCATGCGGTGTGTTGGTAGACTTTTGCTGGCTGGTTTGGCTGAAAGTACAGAGTGAAAGGAGTGGGGACAGGCTGTGAACCTGAAGCTGCCCGCATTGCAGCTGCCAGCTTTGGCCTGGACTAACTGGTTATGTGCGCAAGTGCTGTAGGGCAAGGGCTGCAGCAGCAGGCTGGCAAGGAGGCCACACGTAGGCGAGAAACTCGTGGAAGCTGCATGTACAGCATGCATGGGCTGCGCCACATGCTTCAGGGTTTGTTGGGAATGCCAATTGGTGCTGGATCTGAAGCCGAGAATGCTTCCAATTGTCTCTCTGCATCGTACTGCATTTCAATCGCAACGCCGTGTGCTCTGTGATCGTGCTACTGCTTGACGCTCATGGCACCTACCCATG
This sequence comes from Chlamydomonas applanata, assembly GCA_001662365.1. Lineage (NCBI taxonomy): Eukaryota > Viridiplantae > Chlorophyta > Chlorophyceae > Chlamydomonadales > Chlamydomonadaceae > Chlamydomonas > Chlamydomonas applanata. The sequence continues at coordinate 18,184 of BDCZ01000605.1, forward strand.
TCATGGTGCCCAGGCACAGCATCGGCACCTCCAGGTCGCTGTTTCCCAGGCGCTTCTTTGGGATCTTTGCCATTTTGTGCTTCCTGTGAGCTCGTCAGCCGGACTGGTATTCAGCAACTTGTTTAAGTAAAAAATAAGGTGCATTGATTGTAAGCCTCCCTCCTGTAAATTTACGGCCGATGATCTCTCTCATTATTTTCTGGTCAATTCCCCCTGGATCTTTTGGCATCTTTGCTTGCGCTGCTGCAGCTCTGAATCTGTGCTTAGGTTGGGACCGGCCCCCACCACCTCATCGTCTTGCGATTTTTAGACCACTGCCGTTGTGCACCTTATTTTGATATGCACGCTCCTATCGTGGCTCCGACTGCATCGGGGTCACGTAGTGCAATGGTGATGCGTCGAGCCCTGCCACGGGTTGCACCCTTCGCGCCTGCTAACAGCTGGCTACACGGCGGTGCGCAGCAGGGCCGTGGCAATGTGGTGCGACAGGTGGCTGCCAGCGCGGCGTCCACAGAGGTAGAGGCCAAGGCATCAGTGGCTGGGAACGCCTCAGTGCCCGCTCAGGCGCAAGGTCAGCAGGGCGAGGGGGCTGTGGCACAGCGCAAGCGCGTGCTGTCTGGTGTGCAGCCCACGGGCAAGCTGCACCTGGGCAACTACATGGGCGCCATCAAGAATTGGGTTGGGCTGCAGGAGACGTACGGTGCGTGTGGCGTGACCCGCATGCGCGGCACGCATGGCGCTGCGTGCACGCGCATGCGACCGTTGCCTGCCCGGCACATGACGCCACGGTGCAAGGCCTGTCCTGCCATACAAGCAGCTTGCATGCATGCAACCGCAGCAACGCGCATGTGCACCAGCAGCCCATCGCAGCTCCCTTTCTGCAAGCCATGCACATAGGCAGCGTTGACCGCCCACACCCACCAGCTGCATGCCGGGGCCGTGCACAAGCACCAGCCCCATGCGAGCTGGCTGCTTTCTTGTCTGCCCGCCCGCAGACACTTTCTTCTGCGTCGTGGACCTGCATGCAATCACTGTTCCCCATGACCCGGTGGAGCTTCGCAGCTCGACGCGCACCATGGCGGCCACCTACATGGCTGCAGGCATCGATCCTAAGAAGGCAACGATCTTTGTGCAGGTCTGCAGTGGGCGCATGGGCATCGGCTGCGCAGGGTCTTGGCACTGCTGTGCATGGGCTGCTGTTGCTGCTGCTGCTGCTGCTGCTGCTGCTGCTGCCGCCGCTGTCAGAGCAGCTGCTGCTGCTGCCGCCGCTGTCAGAGCAGCTGCTGCTGCTGCCGCTGCTATGGTTCCCTACAGCTGTGTGTATGCATGCTAATGTACAGCATGGAGGCGGCGCAGGCCAGCATGGGGATGGTAGAGCCTGGGGCGATTGGCTGGATGTGGGGTGGGAGATGGAGTTGTCAGCTGGGGAGGGAAGCCCGGGTGCCAGCCTGTGCCAGTCCCGGTGGCTCCTGGGTTCCTTCCGGGTCGGGTACACTAGTGCCTGGACTGTGAACTGTTGGAGTATATATACTCCACATCTGGCTGCTGGTGCATCCAACATGAACGAGCCCCTGAAGTGTCTTGTCATTGCCGCGCATGGATCGGGTAGATCAGTCTGCCTCTCACTCTTCTGTTTCCCACCCTGCAGTCGCATGTACCTGCACACGCGGAGCTGCAGTGGCTGCTGAACTGCGTGACCCCCATCGGCTGGCTCAACCGCATGATCCAGTTCAAGGAGAAGTCACGCAAGCAGGTTAGTTGGCTGGCGATTGCTTACTTGGCTGGTTGGTGTGTGTGCAGTTGGTTGGCGTTTGCCTCAAGCACGGGTTGGTTGTTGGGACGCTACTTGTTGAGATCCCTAGGCGGTGCAAGGCGGCAGGTCTTACATCCCAATCGCGACTGTGAGACTTATCACATGGTGCTTGTGTTGAGCTCTGCGCGTACTTCTTTCTTCATGTAGGGCGAGGATGTGCGGGCTGGTCTGCTGACATACCCAGTGCTGATGGCAGCAGACATCCTGCTGTACCAGGTGGGTGGGCTGCCCTGCTGACGGTGTGCACTTGTCACCGGTGCACTTGTCACTGGTGTGCTCTGGTCCTCCGTTGTGCTCATCCATTCTCACTCTTTAGGCAGTTCCCCATCCAGTCATGCACTCATAGCAATTCAACATGTGCAAAACCATGAGCTTACACGTGCCTGTACGCAAACCCGCATGTGCATGCATGCATGCATGCTGTGGTGTCCATGCGTGATGTGCATGTGCATGCATCGCCTCCTGTGCCAGGCGGATTTGGTGCCCGTTGGGGAGGACCAGAAGCAGCACCTGGAGCTGACACGGGACATCGCAGGTGCGCCATGCATGCTAGCGCGATGCATGCTACCATTGGCATGCCTGCCGGACTGCAAAGCATTATGCATGCTAGCGCCAGTGGCATGCTGCCACACCGTGTGCTAGCAGCAGCAGAAGCAGCAGCTGGGGCGGCGGCAGGATCTAAGCCGGCAGGATTTGCAGCAGCGGTGGCGGCAGCAGCAGCAGCAGCAGCAGCAGCCGTGGCAGTGGCAGTGGCAGTGGCAGTAGCGGGCTGTGCGATAAGCACGGCGGCTGCGCAGCAGGCATGTGAAACCGGTCTGGCTGGGGCAATCTGGACTCTGCTTTCTGTTGTGCACCCGTTCCTGGCTACTGTGGCTGCTGGATGGCCCCTTCTAATCAATGCTGCTGTGCCTCCCTCTTCTATCTCCCTTCCCGCCTCCATTGTGCATGCAGAGCGCGTGAATGGGCTGTACGGGGGCAAGCAGTGGAAGAAGCGTGGGGGCCGGGGAGGGCGGGTGTTCCGTGTGCCAGAGCCCTTCATCCCTCCAGCGGGCGCACGTGTCATGTCACTGCAGGTGGGCCAGCATATTTGGGTTCCACCTTTACTGCGTATCATGAGCATCTGCCCTGGCTATCTACCCTACTGCAACAGCATGGTTCAGGATGCTTCCTGCCTTTTTAGGCAGCCAATGCTACAGCTTTGCAGACAGGTGCCCAGCCACACGGTAGGTTTTGGAATGATATCTGGATTGTCTGCACTCAATACCCAACAGTACCTAACATTGATTATGAGCTCATATGCTCGACAAGCAAACAACGATTAAGTCAACATCACGTGGGCCAGAGCCTCACCTGCACCTTCCAACATACTACAACTCATACTGTCCTGCCTCCAGGATGGTACATCCAAAATGTCCAAGAGTGCCGAGAATGATCTGTCTCGCATCAACCTCACAGACACACCAGACATCATTGCCAACAAGGTGAGAGCACCCATTGTCCCACTCACATCACTCTTCTCATTGAATGTTTCCACATCCCTTGTCCCCTGCCTTGTCCTATACCCTTTATCGTGCCTTCCTCATCAGCGCTACGCCTGCAGTAGCTGACCAGAGTCGGATGGGCCGCGGCTTGGGATTTGGAACACGCGCTATGGTGTGCTCTGGGGGGAGGGGGGAGATGAAGGGTTCAGCTTTACAACTCAGCTTTACAACTCAGCTTTACAACTCAGCTTTACAACAAGATGAGTGTAGTCCTGAGCCGGCACGTTTTGAAAACACCCCGGTGCTGTCGCGCTCTTGTGTGGTGTCTCACAGATCAAGCGCTGCAAGACAGACAGCGGGGAGGGCCTGACATTTGATCAGGAGAACCGGCCAGAGTGCACCAACCTCATGACTCTATACCAGGTAAGGGGCTGAGGGCGAGGCCGAGGGCAAGGGGTGTTGTGCTGACGGCCCTTTGGGGGTTGGGTTGGGGGTTGAGACGTGCGGCTTGCTTGTGCTTGGCTTGCTTTTGCCAGCGGTGCTGCCAGCGGTGCTGCCAGGCGTGCCAGCCGTGACACCTGTATGGGTGCTGCCTGAGGTCACACCCAGTACCTCCCACATGCGCCCACACGATGGGGCCCGGTGGCATTCCCGTGTTTGTACAGCTGGCCACTGGCAAGACGCGGGACGAGGTGGCGGTCGAGTGCGCGTCCATGCGCTGGGGCGAGTTCAAGCCTATCCTGGCAGATGCCCTAGTGGAGCACTTGCGGCCCATCCAGACCAGGTCTGTACCGCCCCTGATCGTACTGCCACTGTATGTACTGCCCTGGCTGTACTGCCCCTGACCGTACCGCCTGTGACCGTTCCGCCCCTGTATGTACTGCCGCTGACTGTACCGCTCCCCTGATCAAAGCGCCCCAGCGCATACACACCCCGCCTGTCCCACCCCCTTGATTGTACCGCCTCCATGATCGTGCTGCCTCTGACTGTACTGCTGCGTACGCGCAGGTACTCTGAGCTCATGTCAGACCCTGGCTATGTGGATGGCGTGCTGGCAGACGGTGCAGCAGTGGCCAACGAAACTGCGACACGCACACTGGATGCTTGCAAGGATGCAATGGGCTTCGTGGTGCCTGCCCGCCGGTGAACTTCCGGCACCTCCTGCTGAGCTGTGTGTTCTGTAGCCATGTTAGGCCAGGAGTGGTGCCCATGTGGAAGAGGCCTGTAGGGAGCTGTGGTTTGGAGGGGTGGGCAGTGATGCCGGTGGGCGGAGGGGATCATGTCAAGCATATCTGCCGGTGGACTGTGGTTAGGAGTCAGTCATTGGACGAGGGCGTAGCACGGGTCGCATGTGTGCATGCCGAGCAGCGCATGCCTGGCAGTAGGCTCGTGTTCCATCACGCAACATGCCCTTCCCCTGCTGTGGGAGATAGAGACGAGAGAGGGACAGTTACTTACAAGGAACTGCTACCCACTGCACGGGAGGTTGGAACTGTGGGAAGACGGAGGACAAGGACCCAGCCATGAGGTGTACATGGGAATGCATTCAGCTATTTCCCAGTGCTCCCACTGCGCAAGTGGGTGCGGTCCCTGGCCTGTAATCCAGGCTGTAGCTGGCAAAGCGCTGAAGCGTCACAGTGCGCGCTGTTTCACCCGGGATTGGCTGTACGGCTTGCGGAATGTGACATGACATTACACCATAGCGTGCCCATACCCGGCAGCAGTGCTTCACAGCACGTGCCACAGCACACGCATAGCTGCCGACGTGGGATCAAAACTGCTCAAGCAATGTGTTCAAAGTCCATAGATGGTATGAAAGCTATACTGTATTGTATCAGTATGAATGAGGTATGACCTGCATTTTTCGCTGCTCATTGGCACCCCTTTCCCCATCAAACATGTCTTTATACTGGCATCGACATGCCTTGCAGTGCCATGTCAAAGGCCGTCCCAACCCCATCAGCGCATCACAGCATACTTCAGATGCATCCAGGACAGGCCAGATTTGGCCCCATGAGCTTCAAGTCGCCTACTTGCATCCCCTGTCTCACCCTGCTCCCTCCCTCCATCCCTCCCCCCCTCCCACCCACCCACCCAACCCCCTAGCATTACAGTGTCCAATGCGCACGCGCACGAACAGAACAACGTTAACAAAACCACACGACCACACGGCCATGCCGCCCTCCTGCACTGCTGGATGTGCACCTTGACCTGCTCCCCACCACCCAGACGCGTGCACGCACATGAAACGCGTGGGCGCGCATGGCCTGAGAGTGTAGGGCGAGGCTCGAAGCACGCATGGGCGCCCCGGCCCCTCTCCAGCTCAACCATGCATGCCGCCAGGTACTGACCATGCCAAAGCTACACACAATGAATCAGCCCACCAACTCACTCAACTACCCACCTAACCAATCAACTGGCCCACCTACCCAACGCGACTATTGACCAACCACCACCACAGCCATTTGCGCCTCCTATGTAGCCACAGGCATCATGCATGCAGGGCGGTCGCAAACACAGATGAGTGCAGATTTGCCATGGCATCGCCTGGCCAGCAGCACTTCATCATCAGCACAGACCAGATGAAACTAGCGGCGGTGGGAACAGTGGGAATGACCTGGTGCCTGACTGGCAGTACGAAATGCATGCACGCACCGAAGTACAGAAACACAAGTCATAGCCGTAACTACCCAGCCGCGATGGCTGCAAGCTTGGGTGCCGGCGCAATCCCAAGCGCAGGCACATGTGGCTGAGACACGTGAGCTACACCCTCCAAGGGCTGAGGTGCTGCAAGGGGCTGCGCAGGCTCCTGCGCCCCACTGCCACTCAGCCGACTGGGTGCAGCTGGACCTCCGCCACCCGCACTCTTCCGATGCGCCCCTTGTGCGGGAGGCAGGGGGGTGTGCACGGCTGACCCAATCGTGCGGCCCTCGGCCGTCTTATCCCCCGACTGGATTGGCTGTAAGTGCACCCGCCGGCCGCTGCTAGCGCCCAGTGGCTGAAGTGGCCTGCCCCCCAGCAACCGCTCCCCTGGCTGCTCAACAGGTGGCAATGTCCCCGGGGCTGCCCCGCTGTCTGGTACCTCTGAAACGGCCTGCAGAGAGGGTGGCAGTTGCGACCCAGACCGTGGTAGCCGTAATGGAGACGCAGGGGTTGTGCTGCTCCCTGAGGGCCGGTCGGTGGAGGAGGTTGGGGCCCCAGGGGGGTGGGGCTGCCCGCCGGCACCGCCGCCGGGCCCTACCGAAAATGCGGCCGCCGCTCCGGCGACCATGCTGGCCGTACGCCGGCCGCCTGAGCTGCCCGTGCCGGTCCTTAACGACCGTGTCTTTTGTGTTGTGGGCAGGCTGGTGAGGGTTGGGGAGGGGGGGGAGTTTGGTGCGGGCCCGGGGCCTTCGCTCCCCCCGTCAGCACTGCCCCGTGCTGTGGATGCGAAGGGTGGCACGCCCCCGCCGGTTACAACGGATGACCGCCTGAGAGCGCCTGAGCCGTACAGCGTGCCTGTGGCAGACAGGCCGGATGTACTGCCGGCCGTAGCGCCGATGATTTCTGAGTTGGGCGCGTGGCGGTAGTCATCGAGCAGTACGGCTTTTGCTGCAGAGTACACCGCATGGGCCAGGATCTCCTGCTGCTGTACAATGGACCTGCAGGCAAGACAGGAAAGACATGGAGCGACGGTGTGGGACAAGAGGCGCACACACACAGGGGCTCAGGGGCCGCTGCATACAGCCCGGCAGCATGGGTGGTGCAAATCAGGGACTTGCCAACGTGCCCAGCAGACCCCAAAGAGGCAGTGCACTGTGACACACGGGGACAGCGCCAGCTTGCAAGCCCACACAGTATGGGCGGTACAGCACAGGCCAGGTATTACATAGCTGCAATCATCCGCACGTAGCACAGCTACAGGGCAGGCAACACAGAGAATGCAGCACGGCGCAGCGCAGGCAGTACAGGCGACACAGCACATGGCATGCAGTACAGGCGGGACGTACTTGCGGACGAGCACTCGCCGCAGCTCCGAGTCGGTCTGCGCCTTGTTGCCATTTGCTTTCGCGGCTAGCTTCACAGCAGCGTCCCGCTCCCCCTGCCGTGCCTGCATCGCCCGTAATGACCACGAAGGTACCGCAAACCCTGCCGGCTCGGCACCAGGTGGCCCGGGCAATCCGTTGACCTGGATGGCCGCAGCAGGTGCTGCAACCACCGCGCTGCCGGCACGCTGCATGCTGCTGTGAGGCTGCGCCATTGAATATGCTGATATGAGTGCAGTGCTGCCTGCCGCCGAGTTCACCAGCCCCCCCAAGGTTGTGCTCGCATTGGTGAGGGTGCGTGGACCGGTGGAGCCAGCACTTGTTCGCTCACCGTGCCCCCGCGGCCGCCCCACCCCACCCGGCGCACCGCCACCAGTGCTGTTGGCGCTGCTGCGCCCGCTGCCGTCTTCGCTGGTTTGCCCACCCCGAGGAGCCCCCGCTGCTTGCATGTCACCGGCCCCACCGCCCGCCACGCCAGTGCCCGTGCTTTGCCGATGGCCGTGCGGCCGGGGAGATTCAGGTACGGATGGCATGCCCACCCCCGCCCCCTGCCCTGCCCGTGCGGCCCCACCGCCCATATCGGCGCTGCCCGCCTGCCCGAAGCTGCCGCTGTCATTACCACCGTGGCCTGCCCCGAAGCTGCCGCTGCCACCCCGCTCACCGCCCGCCTGCTTCCCGGCCGTGGGGGGGTCGAAATGCGCCTCCACATACCGCGCTCTCGTCCCCACAGGCACAGATAAGATGGACAGGTCCAATTCCTCCACCAGGACCTCTATATGTTCCACATACTCATCATCAGCCATGACATGGGGCTGGCAATCAGGGTCCAGGATCAGCATTTCCATGACCATGTCCACCACCTGCTGCTTGTCTGCCTCGCTCACACTGACATGTGGCCCGTTCGCCTGCCCGCCGTTGCCGCCGTTTGCGTTCAGCACGTACCGCTTCATGGCTGCTCGGTCAAGGTCCCTGACAAAGCGTGAGACGTCCATGAGCTGCTGTAGAGGGTCCTCGCTGGCGTGTTGCTGTGCGGTCTGTGGATGCAGCATGGGCCAGCAACCCAGCATGCATGGTTAGCATGCGGTGGCATGGGGTGGCAGCTGAGGGTGGGCCTAGGGGTGCCCCAGCAACACACAGGGTTTGCGGCAGTCGCATGATGCGTGGGTGGAGCAGCACGTGCACCCGCCTGCTGCTGGCCTGTGCAGCAGACTGCATGCATGCTTGCAAGCAGAGGCAGCAATCCCTCCCATGTTCGCAGCAGGCATCTAGGGCATGCATGCCGCATAGTGTCTCAGGACACAACGTGTTCCTGCGTGTGGTTGCATGTGCACATGCTTGCATGCTACGCTTGCATGCGCGTGCACGCTTGCACGCATGGTTTGCGCTGGTCACCTGCGGCTCTGGAGTGCTCGTGCTTGCCTCCTCCGCCCTTCCCCTGAGTGCCCCTGCTGTGCCTGCGTGGTCTGTGCTGTTGGGCTCATGTGCAGCGTAGTGTGCCACCACCTGGTTGAACCCGTCCTCTGGCACGTTAAACCCATGGGCGATGAAAAATCCATGCAGCCGCATTGCAGGCAGCAGCGGGAACGTCTTGCCAGCGAGTGCATTGAGTTCGCTCTTATACTGCATGCCCCTGACGAGGAAGGCAGATAGCATCCAATCCGCCACCTCTTGGACTGCTTTGTCCGAGAGCAGCTGCTGAGTCGACCGCTGAGAGGACTTGTTAGAAGAAGATGGTGTTAGAGCGCGTCCTCCGGCTCCAACCGGACCTGTCCGTGGCCCGTTGCGTGTAGCAGGCAAGATTCCAGCGCTGTTCTCGCCCACGGGCACTGCGGCATTGGAGGATGGTCCAGCTTCTCCATTCGCGGGAGCAACCCGCACCGCTCTGCTACTGACACAGCTGCACAGAAACATCATCTGCTGTTCCTGGCATTAAGACCCAATATGGGATGGGGGATACCATGTGGAGTCTTGTAGCGCCCCCGTGGAAACCCGCATGCCAAAGGCTGATCGTTTTAAGCCAAGAGCTTAACAAAATTGAACTGCGTGGGTGTGGTGCAGGGCCGTTCCTGGAAGTTTGCACAATGCCATGTCGCCGCTTCTGAGCTGATGTGATGTAATGGAATGTCGTGTACACAAGCTGAACGCCTAGCATGCCGGGACATCCAAGTAGTGATGTATGAATTTGGCCCACTGAGGTACACGAGATGCGCGCACAATCCCAATGCCGCATTGCAGCTGTCAAAGGGGCTATTCGTGGGGTGGCCATGTGCACTTATTATTTATTGTACGTGATGCCGGAAACAGCACCTGCGGTTTAATATAACATACTGCAGCTGAATCCAAACTGAGGTCTAGCTCATCTGATGAATTTGTCAGAGCTGTCAGATTCTCTCCTGCACTGCCTCTTGCAAATGTCCATGCAGCCTGCTGGCAGCGCGCGTAAGTACGTTTCGACATACATACAACGCTTGACGCGAGGATTGAATACTGCGGCCACACTGGGGTGCCACACGGTCGCGCTTAAGAACTGCTGACATTGCTCAGTGCCGCGTGTTAATTGCTTACGCGGCATCGTTGCTTGGAAGAGTCAGCGCACTCCCTGCATTGGCTGAGGTCTGAGATGATGCCTGTGCACACTGCACGGCAAGCCGCTCTGCAAGCTGCGCACAAGGCCGCATGTAGCAGCATGCTCTGTGAGCTCACTGAGCTGCAAGCACAGCCGCAGCACGCATGCGAGCACGTGCGCGCACCAAGACACACTGCTCCTTGGTGCTGATCTACAACTGGGTGCTGCCGTGTCCTGCTGGTTGGGGGCGCATGTCGAGGCACTACGGTCAAACTCATCGCAGCAATGACCCTCAGGGTTTGGTGGCAACAACTTTAGAAAGCACAAAATCAAACAGCTAAACTATAATATGAATGCGCTGCTGTGCATGACTAGGTCAAGATCGCGACAATGAACTGAAGTGCACCATGGGGTAGAATTGAAGCATTACACAGACGCGTTTGCGTCTCTGCGAGATGTCGGACGACGATGACGCAGTTCCCTCTTGGAAAAGGAATTTATATGCTGTCAAGCAAAACCTTGACATCGACTCGGCGGCAGCTCCCCGCGCTAAAAATGACGGGAAATCCAGGGCACCAAAGTCTTCCAATGCGCCAAGGTAGGAACGTGGGTGCAGGTGCATGGAAGCCTGCATGCATCGCCATGCATCATGGGTTTTCGCTTACACGGCAGGCATGAATAGCACACAGTCAGTGCCTGGCCACAATGGTGTACCTTAATGCTGCCGTCTGCACGTTGCGTGCGGGCATGGTGAAGCTTGCGCAGCTGTATTGCCCCACCGCCTGCCTGTCCCGCCACCCACTCCCACAGCACCGCTCCAAGCGCCAAGCGCTCTGAAGCTGCACCTGACAAGGCGTGGCGCGGCAGCAGCAGCGCTGCAGCGGCGACCAGCAAGGGCGACAAGGGTGAAAAGGGTGGCCGAAGCAGTGTTCCTAGTCTTGGCGGCTCGAATAAGAAGGGAACCACAGACAAAGGGGAGCGCAGCAGCAAGACCAATTCACTGCTTGGTGTACGGAAGGATGGAGGGACCAAGGTCACAGCTGCAGCTGCAGCATCCCCCAGAGACAAAGGCAGGAAGGGCTCCAGGGCAGGGGCTGACAGTGGTCGTCGTTCACCACCCACCGCTCGACGCAGCAGTGCTGGTGCGCCTCATGCCCCCGGCCCCCACCCATCCCCACTGCCTGCTACCCATCCCCACCCCTGCTTCTACCCCACATCACTGCCCTGCACCTGAAGTGCCACAGGGTCTCGATTGCCCAGCCCAGCTGCAGTGGTCCTGTTCCTGAGCCCCTGACAAGCGACACGGCACACAGCAGAAAACACTCCATTTGCATCTCATTCTGCTTGCTATCTCATAGTTACACTTGCAACTGCACACCATCGCAGACCCCCTGCGTCTCCTGCGTGACCGCAAACGTGCGCTTGCCCTTTTCCAAGCCGAGGAATTCTCCGTGACCACCTTTTTCCAGGCATACTTCAGGCGAGCCGCCGCGCCCTTCCCTAGGCCACTTTCTGTACTTCTTACTTCCGTACTGCTGTTGTACTGTGTATCTTTCACAATGCAGCAGGGAAGTGGGGGGTGGTGCCCGAAGCGGTAACACATGTAGACATGTTGTGTGCTCGTGCACGGTCTGATCCCGGACGCATGGTATTTGTGGGTATTGGGTGCACTTTTGTGTGCATTGTGGTCACATCATGATTGAAGACTTGGCTTCTTGTGGGCGCGTTCCCCATCAGCAGTGATGCTACACCCAGGGGTTGGCGTGCTGCGATGTGTAGATGGCCCATGGATGGCCCGTTCTTTTCACTTTACGCGCAGTGAGCTGAGTGAGAAGGGCGTGGAGGGGGCGCGTGCCGAGCTGGGGGCACTCAGGGACGCGTGCCTGACCCACGTCCAGGCCGCAGTGCATGCACATCACCGGCCCTTCCTTGAGGCGTGTGCAGGCATCCGGGGGCTAGATGAGGCCGTCACCCAGCTGCGCGCATATGTGCAGGTATGGAACTATGCGGAAGTATGCATGATTTGCGGATAAATCCCGTGCTAGTGAAGGTTCCAGCCCGTAGGCCGGCGAGCATTTGTTTGCATTTGATGTATCCCCTGATCCTCCTCCCAGTTGCCTTGCTCCACGCTTCATCTGCTTCACATGCCGCGTCGTATGCTTGTGCCGCATGCGTGCCTCAGAATGCCGCCGAGCTGCTGGACACACTTAAGGCAGCGCGTGCCCTTGCCAAGGCCGTGCCGGCCACTCTGGAGAAGCAGAGCTCCATGATCGCCCCCACCTTTGGCTTATCAGCTTGGGAGAACGGGGATGGGGCAGCATCAGGGGGGCTGGATGGGCCGGTGGGGCTTGGAGGTGGGGTTGGTGGGGAGACGGGGGGCGGCGGCGGTGGTGGCGGGAGCTGGGTCAGTGGTGGTGGGGGCCTGGGGGGCGAGGGTGTGGCGGCATGGGTGGCGGCAGGGGGGCGAGCATCGACCCCTGCTCCGGGGGTGCTGCCCAGCCGCTCGAAGCGGTCTAGTAGCGGGGGCGCGGGCGGCGTGCGCATGGCGGGTGTGATCGAAGCACAGGTAATGTGGTGCAGCTTGTGGGGCGGTGTGGCGCATGGGGTTGTTGGTTCTTGGTTGGTGGAGCTGTTGCTATACCCGCAGGCTCCGACTGCTTTGGTTTCCTGGCTCCCCTGTCCCTGGCTCACAACCAACACCACCTGCCTGGACCACCTGCCTACCTGCCTGCCTACCTGCCTGCCTGCCTGCCTGCCTGCCTGTGTAGATCGACTGTCTGACAGGCTGACCGCCTTACCTTACTAATTGAGATAACTGGCTGACTGTCTGTCTGGACAATATTGATGCTTTGACAAGCTGACTGGCCGACTGACGGACCATGCATACACCTGACTGTCATCCTGCGCGTGCCAGTTTCGGGACCTGCTGGCGGAGCTGGCGGTGGCTGGCGCCGCGCGCGACTACGGGGCCGCGTTGGGGCTGCTGCGGGCGGGCGGGGCGATGCTGCGGCTCCTAGACCGAGATGCGGAGCTGCTGGCACGGGAGGTGCGCTGAGATTGCCCTGGACCCTTCCTTGGCTAAAATGCTCTGCGCAAGACCGTTCCTTCACTATGGAGTTATGAATCTATGATCACTACTGTCATTATCATGAACGGCTCATGGACGGTTCAGACGGCGGTGCTGCAGTCCAATGCAGTTTTCTGTACTGGCTCTTGTTTTGTGCCGGTGATGTAGATCTGAGTGACTCTGTTCGTGCTCCAGTAGTGTGGCGGGCCACTTGCCCTCACCCAATTGACTGGGTGACAACTGGGTTCCCTTGCCTGAGCTCGCCAGCCAAGGATCAAATGGCGTGTGTCTCGTTGGACAACTGTGCACGTTGGGCTGCTCTGGTGTCTTTGAGCTTGGCTGCACCTCATCTTTGTTAAGTTTCTCATCTGCGGCTCGCCTATGCATGGCTTTGCTGCAGGTTGGGGATGTAGCTGCATGGCGTGCACGTCTGGAGGCTGCTCTGATGGACCACAAGCGGGTACGGGCGGCCGTGCTCTTTCTATTATCTGTAGTACCTTTCTGTTAGGCTGTGTTTGCTTGCTTGGCTTGTTTTCTTTCATACGGTACTGCACAGTGTCAACCACGCCCTGCGAAGCCTTGGGGGATTTAGAAGGGCTCAGCACCACCATCATGAGATTCATGGTTACCGCATTCACAGAGGCTCAGGTGGCTGATGAGCAGAGGAGGCCCTAAGCTCAGCGGCTGCCCCTGATTTTATAAATGTAATGCTGAAGTGCTCTGCTGTTGAACGCTGTACTGCTGTTCCTAATTAAGTACACTAAACCGCCAGCCAAGAATCAATTGAACGTCTCAACCGCCAACCAGCAACCACCAACTGCCACAGGCCATCATCCAAGGGCTCGAAGCGCACATGGCAACCGCCAACGCGGCTGCCACTCCAGAGCTGCGCGGCGCCGCAACTGCGCTGGGCGCGTTTGCTGGGGAGGGCGCGGCAGTGGCTGCGCTGCTGGCGGCGCACAGCCGCCGGCTCGCGGCGACGCACGCGATGCTGGCGCACTACCGCGCATCATGTGCGTGCGCGGTTCTGCGAGAAGTGTACTGAGATGCACCGCGCAGTACGATGCGTGGTACCATGCCATGTAGTGCATGCTGTACCATGCCCCATGCTTTATCCCTGCGGCCGGTGTGCTGGTGCTGGTACCACACGGTGCCCTGTTTCCGGGGTGCTGCGAGTTGCCCCGTAGCCTGTACCATACAGTATTGTATGCGGACACTTCCATTTGCAACATGAATGCTGCGACAGCAGGCTGTCCCATCCCCCTTTTAGCTGTCCTGGAAGTGCTGTACAATTGGGTATTCAAACGCCCTTCACAGAGCCCTCCTTTTGTGCTCCTCACTCGAGAACCGTGCTCTGGGTTCGACAGCCACTTTTCTTACCTTTTCAAACTGGCCGCAGCGGGCGTAGCGGGCAGCGAAGCAGGCGCTCGGGATCATGCAGCCGCGCTGTGCCAGCGCACGATGCTGGCGCTGGGCGCGGCGGCGGATGACGTGGCGGCCGTGTGTGGCCCCGCTGCGCCACGGGCCGCAGCCATGGTGCGTGCTACTGCTGGTGATGAGACGGCAAGATGTGGCGTTGGCTCCCACAAAAACTGTCACAACCGCCGCAACTGCCACAAACTGCCGCAACCGCCAGGTGGCGGCGTGGGCGTCACGTGAGGCGCGGCTGTGTGCGCGCGCGGTGCGGCGGCAGGCGCTCACGCCGTTCATTGACTCGGCATCAGTGGGGCAGCAGCTGCTGTGCGTGCAGGTGAGGGATCGATGACGTGCCAGTAATCCTTACTGGCAAAGAGGGAAGTAATCCTTCGTTGGCAAGGGGGAATGGCGTTGCAAGTTGTGCCTGCTGTGTGCGTGCGCATGCATGAGCATGCGGCCGCCGCGGGGGTGTGGCAGTGGTTCGGGCCACCAGCTGTGGCGCCATGCACCAGGTACAGTGCACAGCATGCGCAATGCGTCATGCGGATGCAGCCCTGCACGTGCATGGTGTCCTCAGGCCGCCCATGCATGCAGCATGTCTCAGGCAGCCCCTGAACGTGGGCAGTACAGCCTACAACAGGAACATCAGAACACGCATGCCGCAACCTGGTGCCCCAAAAAAACGGGTGCCTGCAGGTCGGGCTGGTGCTGTGTGGAACTCTGGAGGTGTCTCACGCACTGAGCGTGCAGGGCCCGTTCATGGCCGAGCTGTGGTTCCACGTGGAAGGTGGGTCCCTTGCAGTTGTGTGAGTCAATGGAGTGTATCAGCTTACAATACGGTTTTCTGTTCTGTACCCTGCACTCATACACCTAATGCACAATTTGGTGCGCACCTCTGCGCCTGCCTTGTGGCTGCAGGTGCTGTGCGCCGCACGCTGCGCCGGCTGGCGGATGACTGCCGCACGCTGGCGGGGGAAGAGGTGGCTGCACTGGCAGAGGTGTGTTCCCGCTGCGCTGAGTATTATCCGTCCAGTTGCTTGATACTTATATACGTACTTTATACTATATGTATACGTACTTATACTGTACTACATACTTATATACGTTGCTTGATGAGGTTTTACAATGACACAAACGCGGACCCCTGCCCACCCACCCCCATCCCCACCCCCCCCACACACCCTCCCAACACGAAACACAGCGGCAAGATGGCGCCTAAAGCGCGCTCCCGGCCCTGCGGTTGTCCTGTGGCATCAAGACCCAGATGAAGACTTGCGGCAATCCGAATCGCAATATTCTCGCCTGCGGCATTTGGAGCTGCGGCACTTTGAGCTGCGGCTTTGTGAACTGTGGCTGCCCGCAGGCCGCTGCACGCGCGCGCGACGAGGGGGTGGACGAGGGATATGAAGACGAGGAGGAGCCCCAGCCTCTGGCCGCGTCTGCTGCACTGGTCAACGAGGTGGCTGAGCTGGCGGTGGCCTTGGCCCCTGTGGCAGGTGAGATCTGAGCTGTGTGCAGAGCTGCCGACAGGTGTTTGAGCTTGGAAAGGCGTGTTGGGTTTGAAGGGATTTAAATGGTGTGTAATCCGCGTGTCAGTAAAACTTGGAAGATAAGGAACTGGGAATGAAGGTTCCCAGGTTTGAGCAAATGAAGGTTCCTTGGCTTGGTCAGAACCACTTGGCTTGGTCAGAACCACTTGGCTTGGTCAGAACCACTTGGCTTGGTCAGAACCACTTGGCTTGGTCAGAACCACTTGG
>BDCZ01000606.1:16831-34134 GCA_001662365.1 Chlamydomonas applanata
CCTGACAGCAGGGAACCGCATGCGGGCCAGCACATTTCAGAGCCGCTCGTATGCGTTCCTGCCCGACCTCGACCTCCGTTGGGCGTCGGCACGTATCGCTAGATTACAGCAAATGCCGCCTCCCTGAGTCACCCCGTCGACTCACCTACGGCCTAGCACCCCTGGACCGCGCTGAAGCGCGATGTTCACGTATTTACGTGGAAATAAGGACCCTGTGACCTGTGTGTAACCTGACTGTATACCGTATACCACCATCGGCTATAACGTTATATAATGTTATATAACGTTATAGGTTATATACTACGGTCGCTCCCTATATATGGGTGAACTGCTGATACCTGAACCTCAGGCTGAAGGGTATTGGTTGACGCACATTATTCTATGACAGTGCTTAGCCACCCAGGGGGGGTGGGAGGGGGGGTGGGTCATGGGGGCCGCTTGCATCTTAATCTTCTTAGACCATGGCAAGAAATCTTGAAACCTCCCCCGGACAACCACCCACCGACCAAACCCATGGTCACACTTCAATTACACAGCAGATTTGGACAGCCACCTCTAGCGGCAAGATGTGAAACCTTTGCTTACTATAAGTGGCAATGTGTTACTGTTCATCGGCTGAGCAGTCACATGCCTTGGCACCCCGTGCAAGCAAGCATGCTGCATGCAGCATGCTTGCCGCTTGGGCACGCACATGAACACCTCTTTGCATGTAGGGCAAAACATGGCAGGTTGCTCCTGAGGAGAGCTGCTTGCTGTCCAGGGCTGTGCTCTACTTGTAAAGCACACATGAGGATTGGCATCTTGAGCCCTGCGTTGTCTGCCTGTTGGGACATGCCCACCTGCTTACCATGCCCTTGCCAACGCTTGACCAGCATGCTGTACAGTACTGACCGGATGCATCTCATCAAGTTGAGCATGATGTCTTGTTGAGAACACGCACATCGGCAGCTGGTGCAGAGGAAGAGAGGAAAAAACGTAGTGACCAAACAAGTCTTGGGACCTAACCCCCCAGGGACGCTCCCACCCCCCTCTGGACTCACTGGGCTACTTTGAGACGCGCGGGAGAATGCGTGTTCTGTTCATTGCCATATGTACTTCTACGGTTTAGGTAGGGTGTGCCCAGGGGTATGCCAGGACATACAGTACTACTGTTTTTTGCTGTGGCCAAAGGTTGCGACACCCCCCCCCCTTCGGGGTTGTTGTGCCATGCAATAAATGTTCCGGGAAGCAAGCAAGCAGATCTTAATAGTATGACAATGAACACAATCCCGTCATAGCAATGAACAAATACGGTACGGTAATATGACAAAGGATAAAGAGTCACGACCCGTACAGAAGGGTGATACCATAGCCAGGAGCACATGAGCAGTGACATCTTGCTCCATGCACCTAGGAAACTGGAACGATCCATATGTCGCATACAACCATAATGTGCAAGAATGGTCCATTGCCACTGTATTGCAGGTCGGCTACTCCACACTGTCATGCCGCCTGCCGGCATTCCACACGCTGCCCCAGCCTTCATGCTGCACTGCTGTTGACACAGTAAGGAACAGCTTTCTGTTGTCAGCCTCCAATTACCTGCACGCAATGCTCTTCGTTACGGTGCAATTCACGGATTGGTATTGGATGCTAATAACGCTCTGCTTGTGCCTCTCTACTACACAGGGCCCACCGCCATCCAGCCGAGGCCACAGCCGCTCTGTGTCGCGCACCACAAGTGTCATGGACAGTGTGGCAGCACGCAGCCCGTCCGGGACGCTGCAGGGGGGCCTCAGTGCTGGCATGAATCAGATGAGCCTGAACAGGCAATCCAATGCACAGGTGCTGCAGGAAGGGCCTGGCAGTCATGGACAGCTGCGCACACTGAACTCAAACCCCAGCAATGGTGGGGCACTCGTGGACCTGCCCGCTTCGGCATTCCTGCTCAACAAAGGCAATGGAGCGGCTGAGCTTTCAGAGGCAATGGGGATGCAGATACGGGGGGAGGCTGAAGGTTCAGGTGGCATGCACACCTCAACATCTGAAATGTCTGGCAAGCCCCTGCAGCAGCCTGGGTCGCTGGATGCTTCAGGTGGCCTGATGAACTCTGTTGGCAGCCTGGGCTCCGCCTCATCTCTGCCTTCCATGGAGCTGCAGTCAAGTAACAACATGACATTGGCCAGTGCAGGTGGGCCAGACGGCCCAAACAGCGGCAACCAACCACCAGGGACGCCTACCAGCACAAGTGGTGGTGTGCCATTGCTTCAGAGGCGGGTATCCCTGGGCATCTCCGACTCGCCTGGTGCGCTGACAGGCCCCTTCACAGACGCAGACATTTTCACACCCTTTGCGCCTCAGCTGAACAAGCTGTGGCACTTGTTTGAGATGGTGCTGCTGGGCAAGCCGCTCCTGGTTGTGGGACCATCCCCTGCGGACTGTGCTGGAGCTGTGGCTGGCTTGCTGTCCCTCATCGCCCCACTGCCATATGCGCCAGACTTCAGGTGAACGCTGAATGTTGATTAAGGGCTGTGGAGCATGTTTTCCGCAGGTAGCTTTCCTCATGCTTGTCATAGCTTTCCTGTCGACTGGCACTGCGGGACTGATGACGTATGAGGAGCAGCACAGGGACATTTGCAGCTATCAGGTTGCTCAATGCGTGCGGTGTTACGTGCTGCAGGCCGTACTACACAATCCATGATGAGACGTTTGCTGCCCTGGCGAATGGTGTGCTGCCGGGGCCTGACACGTCTGTGCCCTGCCTTCTGGGCATTACAAACCTGTATTTTGTGCGCGCGCTGGGTACATGGCCCAACATCCTGTCAGTTGGGCGCAAGGACCCCAGGTGAGGCTGTACTTAGGAGCATGCTTGTGCGGCCTCTTGGTGCGTTCACCAGGAATAAAATGAGGTGTGATGATATCCGCTGGTGATACTGTGCCCGCAGCACATGGCCTGCCAACAACCTTGCCCCCTCGTCATCCTGGTTACCCAGCATGGGCTCTGGATACGCGGCCAGCGGGTCTGCTACGTCCATGTTCACGCCCAGTGGCGCTGTGAAGGCGCTGAGGCAGCGCTCACAAGGCGCACAGGTGCATGCTAGGGCTGTCACACATGCCATAACTGCACCTGCCTGACCTTGCGCTCGTGGTCTCCATTGTCAACGATGAACACGATACCACAATCAGTACTTGTCGTGTGTTGTCAAGTGCAGGCGCTGCTGTTTGGCCATGTCGAGTGAACGCAATCACTACTTGTCGTGTGTTGTCAAGTGCAGGCGCTGCTGTCTGGCCACGTCGAGTCGCTGTGGTCCACATACAAACCGGTGCTCAAGCCCGATCAGGCGCTGCTGTTGCGGCTGCTGCAGCCCAAGCCTGGGGACATCAAGTCAAAGGTGCAGCGCATCGCATATGTCAACGGCGAGGCCATCCGCCGCCACTTCCTGGACCTCATGAGCGCGCTGCTGGCGCCATTCGCGCGGTGAGGCACGCTCAGCTCGCTGTGACAACATTTGCCGAAGGTAGCAGCAGAGCCTGCATGCAGGTAGCAGCAGGTATGTTGGGAGCAGGTAGCAGCACAGCCTGCATGCACACCCATCACATCGTTGACTGGCTGCGCAGTCTGGCGGCAGTGCACCGACTCCAAATACTGCTCCCATATGGTGTGCAGGTATCTGGAGCCAGGACCTGATGGCACAGTGCCGGCCTGGGACGAGTCAGAGTTCCTGTTCCTGCTGCGCACCGCGCCAGGGCATCGGCACCCACACGTGCTCCTGGAGCGGTGAGCACGCACCCTTCGCAGATACTGAACTGCAGCTGCCCATCCCCTGCTGGATCCGGGTAGTTCCCTGACATGTCCAGAATTGCCTTCGTTCTACAGCTTGTACCGCCATGTCTGCAGTTTTTTTACCGCTCGTGCGCACTCCAGATTGTCTTGCTGCACTGCTGGCTGCCATGTGCAGTGTTGGTGGCACGCCTGCCAACCTCGTTGAGCTCTACGCGCGCTTCGTAGCGTCCCCTAACTTCCGAGCCTGGTTCTCGCTTGGGCGTGCACCGCTGATGCACCTGGTCAAGGTCCCGGGCCTGGACGTAGCCACTGCCGCAATGCCTGCTGCAGCAGGCTCCAAGGGCGTGGCATGGTTTGCGGAGGCGAAGAAGCATATGGATGAGGTACGTGCTTGCACGGGGCAGGTATGCTGTATGTAAGGTACTGTATGACTGTAAGGGGCCAAGTGCATTGATGTATGCACTGCACACTATGCAATTCACCATCTTTCCAGATGATTGGTATGAGTACATCACAGAATGCAAGTCGCGCACGTGTCCACACGCCTGTTGCTTCCTATAATCCCCGCAGGTGGAGCTCGTGAACCTGTTCTTCAAGCTCGAGCAGCAGCTGCGCGATGCACTTGGGGAAGCGGGCGCAGCCGATGCAACGGACGAGAATGCTGCCACTGTGCTGCGCCTCGAGCGTGAGCTGGTGACACTGTTCTTGGGTATTGGGCAGCTGGACTTGCAGCTGCTGTGTGTGTCGGCGCCGCAGCGGCGGGAGCTGCTGCTGGCATCAGCTGCTCGTGCAGCCGGGCCAGAGCAGCAGGTGGCCATTGAGGAGCTGTGCAAGCAGTTACAATAAGCACCAGCAGCAGAAGCGCTCCCGTCTGGTGTTATTATTGTTTTGTTTTGTGTGCGTGGGGCAGCAGTTTACCATCAACCTTTGGCAAACCTCCGTGTAGTCTCTCTCGGCCAGCATCACAGTAGGTGGTGCAGGTAGATTGGGTTCGTTCATAGGTCAGCTGACACCATGTGGCAAGCTCTGTCATGGAAAAGCATGTAAAGCCAAATTTGCTACAAGCTCATTTACGGCTGTGGTCGTCTAGACAACTACTGGGCCGCTGAGTTGGAACTTGGTGCTGGGAAAACGCTCAGCCCATGCACCATCATCTCTGCCAACTCTAGTTGTCAGCTTTAGATCAGCTGGCAGCTTGTGTCCTGATGTTCCAAAGCTAGGTCGAGCCTTATGCGGGGGCTCAAGGTTCAGGGTAGGGACCAGGAATGTCGAGTGATATTTGCGTGCGCAGTGCGTGCCTCACAATTGTGCAGCAAGTGGGCTGGGTGGCATGCGCCTGCACGCGAAAACTATGTATATGTGAAGCTCTGTGCACCTCCATCGGCTGATCCGCTGCCAGCTTATGCAGCTGCAGCGCCAGCAATGCCACTGCTGCTGCACGGGGTGTGTGTGCAGAGTCATGGCGCAGCCCCTCCAACTTGTGGCACGTGTACAGCCCCACATGTCGTCAGTCGTGATGTAAGATTGTCAAGTGTGTTTTGATGTAGATGTGTCTGGTGTATGTGATGATGCCACTTGGGCATGCTCTAAACAATGCGTACGGATCTTTCTCACTGGACCAGTGTGTGTGGTTCGATTTGAGCCTTGTTCAGTAATGGACATGTACTGCCAGGGTCTAGCACTGGGTAATGTACTGCCAGGGTCTGGCGCTGGGCAATGGCACTGTGTTGACGTGGCACCACTTACACCTTATCCCTTTCAAAGCCACACCGGCTGTTGTGCCAACCAACACTCCCACTGCACGAATACCATGATGTACATGCATCATTAGCGTACATGCTGATTAAATGCTGTCACTTCCTAAAAACGGACTGGCCACTTCACTGCTGCATCGGCATGGCGCCGCCATGCTGTGCCATCAGCAGCTGCTTGACTTGCAGCACCTGGGCACGCGTGGCGTCTGGTAGCGCATCAATTTGCTCCTGCGACATACTCATCACCTGTGCTAGCAGCGCTGCGCACACAAAGGGCGAGGCAAGCAGATGCACGCAGACATTGGCTGCTTGGATAAAGAGCACTGCACAGATGCCGAACGTTCATTCAAAAGGCAGCAAAACCTCATCAACTGCCCCGTTCCTCCTGAATGCCATCATGTGCAGCACTGCAACAAGTAGCACAACAGTTGCTGCGCACCCACCTTGCTGGTCTGTGGGTAGCACCACAGGTGCTGCTGCAGGTGGCGCCACCATTTGTGGCTGAGGCGGTGGCGGCTGGCCCATCATCATCTGTGACCCTGGACCAAGCACCATTTGGCCAGGTGGTGCCTGCAACCAAAATACCCCCGGTCCAGAGCAGGGCCCCCAGAGCCGGTATAAATACCACAACATTGCAAGAGACAACGGGCCGCCTTGGGTAGAAAGCAAGTAGTGTGGCATGCGAGCATAGGGCAAAAAGATAGATAGTGTGACACGCAAAAGGTGTGCTCTACAGGAAACTGACCTGTACGTACTGCCCAGGTGCAGGCTGCATGATGGCTGGCTGTTGTGGGACGTACTGGGGCTGAGGAGGTGCACCATATGGCCCAGGAGCTGGCGCTGTCGCCACAATCACAGGAGCTACGTACGCACGGCCGTCCAGCCACAGCAGATGATGCAACTTTGTCAGTGTGAATGGCCCAGTTACGAGGCAAAAAGCAACACGCTGCATGCAGGGCAACGCCCCACTCCAACCCCATTCCTTCCACTCAGCTCAATCCTTTCTTTCCCCTGCCCTGTGCGCAGGCCATGCCCCTGACCGCCCACCTGCTCCAGGCGGGGCGCTTTGCAGTGGTGCCGCTCCCATGTGTGGCGGCGGACCTTGTGCTGGTGCCACTGGCACTGCCCCTGGTGGTGCTGCGGAAGGGGGTGGCTTTACCATACCAAGCAGGATCTGAGCTTGAAAAAGTGCCTTGGTCAGCTGCGGGTTGGAGATGAGTGTGTGGCGTGCACGCGCTGGGTCCTGTGTGATCATGGTGCGCATCTGGGACATGACGTCGAACAGCTGCATGGGTGACATGCCGCCGAGTACACTGTTTACATGGTCTTGCGTGGGACCTGGGCCTGGCGGCCCGCCAAGCATAGCAGCCATGGTACCGGCTGCTGACGCCGCAGCAGCTGGGCCCACAGGCTGCAGAGCAGCAGCAGGCAACGGTAAAGCATTGTTAGTGAAGCCGCAGAGAGCTAGCTAGGAATCAGGGGACAGACACCAGAGACAGGTGAAAACACCACAAGCCCAGGTCACAGCTACACAGCGCTCACCTTGGACCCTG
Source organism: Chlamydomonas applanata (assembly GCA_001662365.1). Lineage (NCBI taxonomy): Eukaryota > Viridiplantae > Chlorophyta > Chlorophyceae > Chlamydomonadales > Chlamydomonadaceae > Chlamydomonas > Chlamydomonas applanata. The sequence goes on from BDCZ01000606.1 coordinate 23,902, forward strand.
GCCCAGCCAATGGCGGCCGCCCATCTGCACACATCCAGCATGTTGAGTGAATCAGGCGCGTTCAAACCATTCATGTGGTCATGTCACAGCAACTGTGCAAGCCAGGCAATGATGACGGCAGGTTGACCACAGTCACCAAAGCCAACACCCCACCCTCACATACCTCTGAAGTGTGGCGGCGGACCGCGGCCCCTGTCATCTCTCCGCTCCTCCCGTGCCTGATCCTCGGCAAAGTCAACGCGCAGCTGCCGCCCACTGATCTCATGCTGGTTCAGGTTCTGAACCGCGCACTCTGCTGCAGCTCTGTCATAGTACTCACAGAAGCCGTAGCCCTTGAGTTTTCCGGTCTCCTTGTCTGTGACTAACCTGCTTGGAGTGTGCACATAGGCGTGCAGAGCTTTGCATAACAGGCTCAGGCGCATGCGCATGGGCGAACCGATCAAGGGTCCATGTCAGCATGCCCCCCACGTACCTTAACGATTTGACTTGCCCCACTCCCGAGAAGACGTCCTGCAGCTGCGCCTCCGTCACATCATAAGGGATGTTCCCGACTGCACCAGCAGGCGCACAGGAACCGCCAGATCACGCTTACGTATGCGGCGACTGATTCGTCATGCAGAGATCATCCATCAGTGCACGTACTGAAGACGGTGGAAGAAGGAGGCCTCGACATGGTGGCCCCTCAATGCTGCAGTATAAATGTCATGGATTTGAAGGCATGCATGCGAGCCACACTCAAAGCTTATCACGTGTGATGCTCTGCGCGCACTGTCCAGATGGAAACTGCCCACACATCACATCCTCATTTGTTTGTGAACGAGAAGTTCGGGATTTGAAAACATGCATATCATGGATTACATTCATGGCTACTATGTTACCAGCACGGATGTATTGAGACTGTGGGCCCACACTTGCAATGAAGCAAGGCTTTCTTTGATAGCTGCAACAGCTGCACCTGGCATGTATCAGCCATCTGCAGCAAGCTGATTCATCAGCCATGTCCGACGTAGCTGCTGCATGCAAAGCAGAGCCGGCGCATGCAGCTGGCCATGTGGGCGAGGAGGAGGGCATGCTGCTTGAGGTGGAGTATGGCCAGCCAGCAGATTGGCAACGCTTCTACCTTGGATACAGGTTTGCTGATTGTGCACATTCACACGCATGGCATGCATGCATGAAAGGAAAGATGCCAGGTGCATGGCATACATGATTGCCACCAGGAGCATGACGTGCTGCACTACACGATAACCTCGCACAGCAACCCACTTGTACCGCTGGTCTGCAGTACGCTGATCGACATGTGGTTGTGCTATGGGTGCCGCATGCAACATGCACCTCCTTCATCCATGTATACGTTTCCTGCTCACAGGGAGCGCTTCGTCGACGATTGCGTGCTCGAGCTGCAGGGCGGTTCCAAACGAGTGCGCCTGGCCCAGGCGCCATCCGCACGGGTCGCCAACAAGAAAGCAGCCAAAGCCAGCAGCAAAGGCATGGACATGGACTCGGACCCGGCGCTTACAGGCACAACTGTTTGGGATGGTGAGTCTAGCCCCTTTTACCCATTAGATCCAGCAGGGAAGGCCGGATGGCATGTGATTTGTTGGGTAACGTGGTGTATGTAGCGCCCTAGATGGCAGCGGAAACTACAGTGAGGGATGTTGGTATCGTTTGTTTAGCTTATGACCCTAGTGCTCACAAATAGTTTGCATGCTGCTGCACCTGAGACACAATGCTGCTGATGCTGCAGGCGCGGTCGTCCTCTCACACTTTCTAACAGAGACAGACATAATCAAGCTGCACATGCAAGAGGTCGTGGCCGCGGAAGCTGCCGATGCAGCGGCCGCAGCCGCAGCAGAGGCTGCGGCAACACCTTGCACGGCTGAGGTCGGTGAGATGCAAGCACAGCCACCAGCTGCTAGTACATCATCGGCTGGCTCTGGTCCAGGCCAGCCCCAGTCAGCAAGCCAACTTGCAGCAGCCAACCCACATATCAACCAGCCAGCTCAGGCACGGCCAGGGCCCCTGCTGCTGCGGCCTGTGCAACCACGACAGGGTCCGCGCCAAGCCCGGTGCCTGGAGCTTGGCGCAGGGACGGGCGCGGTGTCGCTGGCATTGCTGGCATGCAGATGCTTGGCATCTGCTGCCATCACGGACCTTCCTGACCTCCTGCCGCACCTTCGGCATAATTTGGAGCGCAACGCGTCTTTGCTGGACCTGGGGCGGGCACATGTCCTGGTGAGGCTGCTGTGATGGTGCAGAGCATAGGTTATCCCTCACCTGTGCCGACATGGCTTGGTTGAAGTCAGCAAGCTTGCTATGTGCAATCCCACTACAAACTGTGCCCATGTGCTGCTGCTGTGCGTAGCCGCTGCGTTGGGGGCCCCCAGGAGACGATATCACGGCACTGCCACCAGTGGCAGCACCGCCATATGACCTCGTTGTCGGTTCAGGTGATGAGCTTGACATTTTGCAGCTCCTGGTTGGCCCTTGCTCTTTTGCTTTCAGCCAGCCAGGTACAACTGTGATTGTTCACCAAGGTACAACTGTGATTGTTCACAAACTGCGTGTGGTTTTGGTGGCCGCAGATCTTATATACTACTCGTACAGCCAAGAAACCCCCCATTCTGAGCTTTTGGTCTGGACCCTGCAACGGGTTTGCGGACCACGCACGCTCATCCTGCTTGCGCTGTCGCTGCACCACAACGCGCCCGAGGTGCACAGCTTCCTGAAGCGATGCCAGAGCGCAGGTTTCAGCATACAGCACCTCAAGGAAGAGGTGCCATCAGAGTATCGGGTGCCAGATGTGATGCTGGTGAGGCTGCGGTACTCACAGGACGGCGATGAGCAAACGTGCTGAACGGTCACCTGCGTGTGCATGCGGCTATAGGCAGTGTCCCTGACATAGCATGTGCGCATCAGTGCTGCACACTATGCACATCGGTTTCAGGAACCAAAGTGGGACGGGCCATCGGTATCTACGGTGTGATGGGTTTGTGATGGGTGGAGAAGGGCCTGACAGCTCTAGCGGGACCTTGTAGAGGTCATGACACCAGAGTGCCGTCCTTATCAACTCGCAGGTTGCCCCTCTATGTGCATACGGGCACCAGTGTACAAAGGGTTGGATGGGGAAGTACTGCCCAGCCGCAGGCGCTGTCAGCAACGGCAGAGCGAGCTAGGAACACATGGATGTAACCAGTTGTGCAAACGTACAAGCATTTTCTACCTCCTGGGAGCCAGGTACTCCCAACGGTCGTGTCTTCAACTGTGATTTTCTGATGCACAGTGTGCGCTCTGTCGCCCACTTGCTACACCTGTACCGCCATGGCAACTCTGGGGATCACCCTCCCTGTCTGCCTGATTAACAAGCATCACATGGTGAAGGGGCAGCCACCCTTTTCAGATCTAGGGTCTGGATATTAGGGTGTCACCCTGTGACGGCCTGTGACGTGACACCACCCCGCAAAGAACGCCACACATACACACACACAGACATTGTGACATCTGCTATAACGTAGGTACGCAACGCCATGCTGGGCATTGTGCTTGATGGGAGCCAGGATTCTCTGTTCTCCAAGAGTGTGGGGGTAGTGGCTGTGTATGTCGCTGTAGCTGTTGCTGGAGGGCTCGCTGTGCGCTGGGCCACGAGCGAGAAGACCACACCGCACCCCAGCAACGTCCCAACTCCGCCAGGGGGCAGCACGCCCATCGTCGGTCATGCTAAATGGTTCTTAGGGAGGCGCGACGTGCACGCAGTCGCAACTGAGGTGAGAAACGTAAAACGCAGGGCCGCACTACTGGAACAACTATGGCGGGACCAGCACGTGCTAGCCTCGGACAAACCACTGCATACCTGAACTTGCTACGGACGTCAACCATCACGTGTTTCCACAAGTTTGCATGCATGCAGCATGACCGGAAGCCGCGCAGCGTCAGCTGCCAGCGTAGGTTCCTTGCAGCCTTACTCAAACATCAGTGTGCCATGTGCTCTGCATGTGAGAAGGGTTGCAACTCATCGCATGTGCGTGCCATGCGCGCAGTGGGCTGACAAGTACGGGGGCATCGTCCGGCTCAACTTCCCAGAGCCCACATACCTGATCTCGGATGCAGCACTGGCAGGTTAGCATGCACTGCCAGTACATGCGTGAGCATGCATGAACATGGACCTGGGAGTCTAGCCGCTTAAGGGGCGTACAGCATGCAGGCAAGGCATCATCGATGAGCTTCTTGTTGTGTTGCATCGCAGCACCGCTCATTGGCCGTGGCGAGTCATCCATTCCCAAGGCTGCCAAGATGTATGAGGCAACCCTTGACGTGAGTGGGCCAGTACGCCACAAACCAGCAAGCTCAGCACGCCGCGAACCACACCCATCCAGGACATGCTGCTTCTCTTATGTTGTACTTGGCGGGGCATTTGCACCCAGCCCTTCACGAATGCTGCACCATTGGCATGAACACCCAATTCTGTGAGTGCGCGCAGCTGTCATGCGGCGTGCCTTGCCTTTTCAATGAGGCCCATGAATCGGAGTATTGGCGGGCCGTGCGCAAAGCGATGGCGCCCTGCTTTTCCACTGAGGCCATGAAGAGGAACTTCCCAGTGGTGCGCCCCAGCTGCTTTTTACAGTCTTGAAACGCTGTCTTAGTGTCCTCCTCGCCCCCCTGGCCACGTTATGGGATGTACATCCCCAAGTCACTGCCCGTTTTTTATGCTCAGACCTACCGTAGTCACATACAGCTGGCTCAGTGTAGGTAAAACGCAGTTCCCGCTTCAGTTTGCTACACGGCCGCTCACATTATGGCATCAGTCAGGGGTGCCCTTGGCTAGGGCGGAGCAGTGCAAGATGCATGTAGGTGCTGAAGGCCAGACTGCTGGCAATGCACAGGCGCTGGGCTACGCCAAGAAGATGGTGGACATGTGGGTTGCAGTGCACCCTGGGCCTGAGGGCGGAGTGGAGGTGATGGAGAACTGGATGCAACGGTAGGTGAAATGAGTGTGGACGGACCTCCGCAGCGTTCCAGTGAGGCAATGCCTTGCTTGCACCCCACCGCAAGCAAGTCATAGGTGCTCACATCGGGTGGACTAGAACACTGAGGCAGTTCCATGCTATGGTTCATGCGCGCTGCATGCGTGCATTTGTGAATCAGCGCGCAGGTGCACTGCTGATCAGCTTTGTCACGCCGATGCAACCGCATTGTTGCCTGCAGCTGCTTGCTTGACTTGATTGGCAAGACAGGGTTTGGTGTCGAGTTCAACACTCTGGAGGACCCGCACGCCAAGTTTGTCAGTATGATGCATGACGCGCTCGAGGAGATCCACGCACGGCTTGGTTTCCCGCTGCGCCGAACATTGCACCAGCTGCTGCCCTTCCTGCCCGCTGCTCGCAAGGTACGGTTGTGCTTTGAAAATGCCAGCACAGCTCGGACTGTTCTGTTCATAAGCACAGCACCAGGGGCTGCATGCCAGCAGTCGGGCCGTGCACGCACCTGGGTCCATGCCTGAAAGGCTTGCCACACATACAATCGATACAAATCCTGCAGCTGATTCCTGTGACGCTTGCTGAGCAGCACAGTGTGGTCGCTTCTGACTCACATCGCTGCTGCTGCTGCTGCTGCTGCTGCTGCTGCTGCTGCTGCTGCTGCTGCTGCTCTGTCGTGGTGCCACGCACAGGCGGCACGTGCATTCCGGGAGGCTGACAAGCTGTACGATGAGCTGATTGAGAAGCTCAAGGCGCGCGGGCCGCCGGCAGACGACGACCTCTCCATCGGCGCAGGCCTGATGCGTATCAAGAACCCATCCACGGGCAAGCCTTACCCACACAAGATGCTACGCGCAAACGTGGCCATTTTTGTGCTGGCGGGCTACGACACCACTGCGTTTACGCTCACGTGCGTGCACACTACAATGTCGCATGCACCTGAGTGCCATGACATTTTGTTGCGTGCACTCCACAGTGATTGTAGCAGCTTAGGGTGGACAAGCATTCCGCACGCCAGGAGGGCGATGGGAACGCCAATAATGTGCAATGGCCCTTGCGGTGATGCCTGTATGGCATGAACGGTGTGCTGGCCTGCAGGTGGGCGCTGCATGACATCGCTCGCCACCCTGAGGTGCAGCGAGGCATCGCGCGTGAGCTGCAGGCTGCTGGACTGCTGCAAGTGGCCGGCAGGCCTGCGGCCCGTGCGCTCATGTTCCAGGAGCTCACAGCGCTGCCCAGCTTCAATGCAGCGCTGAAGGAGAGCATGCGGCTGCACCCAGCAGCTGCTACAGGCACGGGCAGGTAAGTCGCGATCTCAGGGATGTGATTCAAGTAACATGTGTGCCAAAATCTAGCCGCTGTACCTGCCACACGTCTGCCAAAACCACTCATGCTGGCATCAGCCACAGCAGTGCATGCAAGTGCGCCCAGCTTGAGCTTGGGCCAAATGAGTATTACATGCAGCAACTGAGCAGACTGTGCTTGCTCAATGCACAGAGTGGCAGACAAGGACATGAAGGTCGGCGAGATCACCATCCCCAAGGGCTCCTTTGTGTGGATCCCTCTGCATGCGCTCCACGTGTCCAGTGTAAACTTCACGAACCCAAGGGTGGGTGGTGTGACATGAGGAATGATCGTACGTTGGTGTTTCAGCAGTATGAAGTTTCCAAACTTGCCTACACGCTGAAGCCTGTCAAGGCTGTCATCTGCATAGATTTGAACCAGTTGCTCGACAGCTTGACACCCACCTGCAACTGCCGGCAGGGTGCAGGTTGTGTGGCCTGCAGTCCCAGCACCTCATTACGCGCTCATCCAACCATGCACTGGCACACCACAAGATACAGTACTAGCTGCTCTAGCAGTCCTGTGCATCAGAGCACCATCTTAGTCAAGCTGACGCAGCCATAACACACTTCTGCACCGTCCCATTATTTTTAATTCCGCTGCCGCTCTTCAGGTGTACGACCCGAGCCGCTGGACAGGCACTGAGATCGACAATAATGAGCCCTCGTCAGCCCCCGAGCCAGTGCCTGCTGAGCCCGTGAACGCCACCAATCAGCTCAACTCCAGCACCAAGGCACCTGCCAGCGCTGCATCATCCCTGCCGGAGCATGGGGCCTGGCCGTACGCTCCTGGCAGTCACGCAAGCAAGACAGGCAATGTGGCGGCACCCAATAAGAGCTTCATGCCATTCTCAGATGGCACGCGGAACTGCATTGGCATGGCGCAGGGCCTCATGTCCACGCGCACCGTGCTGCTGGTGCGTCGAGCCGCTGCTCACAGCAGGGTCTCGTTGCTGCAACTGACTCCCCACTGCATTTGATTGATACGATATGAGGCTCACAATTCTGATAATTATGCACTCATGCTGTGCCTGCCGCAGACACTGCTGTCGCGCTTCTGGTTTGAGGTGGATGGGTCAGTGGGTAGCGCTGAGGACGTGGAGCGCGAGCAGGTCATGGCGCTGGTGCTGGCCAATGGGCGGCCCATGAAGCTGCGTTTCAGGCCACATGCAAGCAGTTACTAAGCTGCAGGCATATGCCAAAAGCGGTACCCTATCAAGATAGTATCAGGGTCTGCACAGGCTGCACACTGCCTGCATTGCTGACACCTGCCGGGTCAATGCATAGTTTATTACAAGGCTGCAGGCTTTAGCAGCACTATCAGTTCTGCAATAACGAATTGCACGCTGCATAGATCTTGCAGATAAAGAATGAACGCTTTGAGGAGGCATTTGAATGGAACGGTTCGAGGCTGTACCCAAACCTGAGCAACACGAGAACAGAGCGAGACACCCCCAACCAAAAGAATCATACAGCAGTATACGGCTTCTGAAGTTGTGATCAGAAGATCCATTCTCCTTGTGCCTTTTTAAACAGGTAGTCTTTACCTGCAGCCGAGGAGCGCACAGTGCCAGGTGACGCATGCCTCTAAGCAGATGCCGTCGCAGGCATCCATGCGCAGCCATGCATTGATTAAAGCAGCACCGCCTCACAGGCCAGTCTGCCACAGCCAGCTGCAGCAGTTATGCACTCAGGCACCTGGGTGTCAATGGTGTGTGTGGCATGTGCACTTGCACGTCCGCGCATGGCACATTAACACACCATTTATGTGGAACACCCCTTCCCGCATGGCGATCTTCCAGCGGTTCTTGGTGCGGGCCACCTTTTCAAATTGGCAGCACAGGAAGTCCTGCACGTCCTCCTCCTCCTCGTCGTCCTCGTCGCTGTCCGATGACAGCACTTCGTCGTCAGCTGGCTCCTCCTGCACCCCTACATCTGCCTGCTCCTCATGCTCCTCGTCTTTTGCATCCCCATCATCCTCCCCATCGTCACCTGCTCCATCCTGCTGCGGCAGGCGCGGGGCTGCCGGTGCAGGCACTACGCCAGGTGGCCTTAGCGCGAACCCGCCCTCTGGCTGGGCGCGTTTCAACCCAGCTAGCGCTGCTGCTGCACCTGGCGCACCCCGGGCTGCCAAGGCTGCCAGCTGGGCTTGCAGCGCAATGGGGTTTATGCCTGCTGCTGTGGCCTGTTGCAGCACAGCAGCCCTGCAACAGCAAGTTAATGGTGCGGACGTGAACCAGTGAACCGTAGGCTCCCGATCTGGGTAGATCAGCGAAGCCCTGCACGTACCCCGCAGCAGCCATATGGTTGGCAGGTGCTGATGAGGCAGATGGTGCCGGCGGAGCATCGCTCAGCAAGCCCTTCTCCTGCAGCTTCTGTTCCCACAGACTCCGAAGCTCATCCAGCACAGACCTGGCACAGGGTGCCACTAGCATAAGTACGAGCTGCACGTCCCACTAAATCAGTCTGATGATGATTTTACTTACTCCTCCACGCCCTCCTGCACCACCTCAGACCGCATCTTGGAAACAACATCGTCAATAACCCATTTGAATACAGTTGCTGTTGACATGGCTCATGTATGCATCTATGCTGCGCTGCGGGTGCTGTGCTTATAGTTTTGCTGTTGGGGTTGTTGGGAGAAGTTGAACGGGCCATGCGCGGGGTTTACCAACAGGGTATTTCAACACGTCGCACCAGCACCTTAGACAACTGCATGTTTTTTGGCAACATGCCAACATCAAGCAACTCTCAAACCTGCCCACCCACTGACCCACCCACCCGGGCAGCATATGCGGCCCAGTCTACAACCCGCTGGTGCCTGTGCCCATGCCGAATGTGTTTTCCATGTCTTCCTCCATGCCAAAGTAGTAATCGCGCTCGCCCATGTCATCCATGTCCACCTCCAGGTCCTGTCATGCCATTTGGGGCACGGAATAACTTAGCCATTAGGCATCCCAACCATGCAACTATGCATGGAGCCGCGAGTGAAATGCAGCATGCCGGCTGCTCTGCCTGGCCGTACCTAGTACACCCGAACAAAGCACACATGGAACATGTGCTTGCACCGCACACACCTGCATGTCGTGCAGGGCGGCGTTGATTGCATTGGCCATTGGCGGCATCGATGCATGGCCCCCCTGCCGGCCTCCCTGCTGAACAGCTGTCTGGAGCGACGACAGCTCTGTGTGCATGCGACGTTCGATGCCAGTGCGGCATGTGCGCTGCCATTTCTGCCAGCCGCCGTTCTCACGCAGGAAGCGCGTGATGTACCTGCGTGCCGCAGCCACGCCAAGGGTGTGCCCAGCACGCTCTGCAACTTGGCTCAGCTAACTGCTTCAGCATTCATGGACGAACAGTTGCCAAAGGTACTGAGAGACACAAGGTAAGCGCAATCAGTGCAGTATGATGGAAGTGCTTACTTGTCCTTCTGGTCCTTCTCAGCCAGAGCTTGAGCCAAGTCCGGTGGCAGTCGCCCACCAGATACAGCTGCGCGCTGCAGCAGCATCTGCTGGTGCTGCTCCCGTGTCCAGCGCCGCATTGCAGCAACTGTGGGTTTGCGGCCCATGCCTACGGGCACCATCACCTGCACCCCGACATGTGCCAAGCAAAGGGTCAGTCTACTGCCATTCGCTGTCCAACCGCCCTGGGCAAGACATAGCCATCCTGTGCGCGATGAGCATGAGCACCAGCACGTGCAACTCACCTGCTTGCTGGAGCCAGCCTCTACGTCCGAGTTGCCATCTGAATCATCGCCACCGCCACGCTGGCGCAGTGGCCGGGGCACCTTGGACTTCTCCTCAGGTGTCTTGTGCCGGTCCATCATGCGGGTGAAGCACTCTCCTGCTCCCAGGTGTCATGGCAGTTCCATTGAGTGCATGGCATGCAGGTGAATGCAAGTAAAGCCTTGCCACCGAACG
>BDCZ01000607.1:1210-24004 GCA_001662365.1 Chlamydomonas applanata
CTCTACACAGGGCGTTTCGCGGCACCGGAACTCAATTTGTAAAATCTTTCTTACGTCCTCATGTCATGAAGTCCGTCACGACCAGCAAACCCAGTGGTCAGACACTGAACCATCCGAGTCGTCATAGTATAGTGGTAATTATCCCCGCCTGTCACGCGGGAGACCGGGGTTCGATTCCCCGTGACGGCGTGCATTATTTTGACCTGGTTCGATTCGATGATGCCTCGTTATGGCATGGATGTCAATTGTCAGTCCCTGGTACAGCGATAGCCCACAACAAAAGAAGGGACAGCCTGATGCAGCAGCAGTATAATGAATGGCGTATGGTTGTTTGAACAAATACAGGGAACTGCCACCCAGCCGCAGGGGAGGTGGGGCCCAGATCAAGGTGGGGGCACAGGAAGTAAACGCTATGCAACCACGCGGCGCACATGAAGCGCACTAGCACAGTCGCATAGACAACTCAGCGCAGCTGCCCAGATGGCCAAACCATGCGCATCACAAAAAGCTGTTTGTACTGTCGAGTTGTGCCCACTCCTCAATGAACCTTGGGCACGTACCGCTGCAGTACTACTCCAAGGACGCCACCAGCACAAGAACACAGATCGCACGTGCCATGGCTGATTTCATGGACGGGAGGTGTCATCGCCTGCAGTAGAGAAGATATCGTTGCACTAACAACTAAGCCCCTGCATACAACATGCAGGACATGCGGTATGCATGTGGCAATAAAGATATGAAAAAGTGATTATAATGCAATCATTGTGTGATTGATGGCAGCCCTGCCGTGCTCATCCCACCGTGATGATCCTAGTATGTGTAATTGGAACCATATGGCAGCACTTCTGGAGCACCTGACCAGTGCAAGCGCTGCTTACTACTGCTCTGCTCCAGCACTGCCCAGCCGTGTGGGAGCACGTCTCCGCCATCACTACACGCTGCAGCGTGCTGCCTTGCACCCCCACCACCTCATACATCTGGGAGCTGTGCCCCAGCCGCACGAGCCGCAGCCTCCAACTGTTGCGCCGCAGGCTGCACAGTGCATCAGGCATGTGGTGCATATCCTCGCAGTTGACAACTGGCATGGTAACTCTGCTGTCCACTGCAACCAACTTCCAACTCCAGATCAACTCCATGCATGGCAGCACACATGCAAGGGTCATTGATGGGTGCTGCGCATCAGCCGCGCCCAGCACCACCACCATCCCCACCACCACTCCCATCCCTGCCCCCCGCCTACCTGCAGCAGTGCATGGCGTGCGGCCAAGGCGCGGTACAGTGTAGCCAGCTCAGCTAGCTGGTCCGTGTCATAGGTGCCCTCGGCCGCAGCGCCCTGGCCTTGCCCGGGCGCATCCACAACCACGTCTGCCAGGCTGCAGACATGCATGGGTCAGGGGCAGCAGCGTGCCAACTTCATAAAGCACGGCGCACCAATGCTGATTACGAACAGCAATGCCGGCCGCCATTGGTTCAGAAGGGGCCTAGTCATGCACGTGTGCCAGCCATGCCAGCAGCGTGTGCACTTGACGGGCGCCACAGCCGCAGCCACTTCCACTCACGCACGGAACAGGCGGTCGTCAAAAAAGGTGCGCCCCATCTCCGAGTACGCGCGCACCAGGCTCGCCACCTCCTGTACCAGCAGTGCACACGGTACAGTACACACTGTGGTACACATATGTGTATTGTGTGATGCATCATTGATCCAGCAGCCACCATCCAGCATGTGCGCTGTAAGTCTAGAGTGCACCAAGATGAGCACACCCACAGCCTTTTGTGCCTGAAAAGCAATGCTACAGTCGCCCCGGCCCGCCCAGCCCCAAGGCCTCCCCCTTCCTCCTAAGCCCATCCCCATCCTCAGCTCCCACCAATCCCCACCATCCCCACACCTACACCTACACCTCAAGCGCGCTGGACTGCGTCACACTGCTTCGCTGCACACCTTGGGCGTGCAGTGTCGTGCGCCGCGGACCACTGCCGCTGCCAGCTCCGTCAGTGCAAACGCGTCTGTGATGCCCAGCGCAGCAACTGCAGCCCCCAGTGCAGCAGTGCAGGCGCAGCACACACATGTGTTTGCACCTTCGCGACCAAGACATGGGCTGCACACAGCCAGCAGCAGCCAACGGGCAGACGGCTGCGACCCCTGCACCGGCCGCCCTTCAGCTCAGCATGACGCTTGCAGCACCAACGCACAGAAACACATGGCAACATCATCAGCAAGGCAAGCAAGGCAGCAGGCAGGCAAGCGACCTCACCTGCCGCGCACACGTGAGGTAGGTCCTCATGCCGCAGCTCGCCCGCAACATCTAGCACCACCTCACCCAGTGCCTGGTGGGTGTGGGATGGCAGGCGCGTAGGGGCGGCACAGATAAGAAGGCCATGGCTAGACTGATGTGGCTTGCACACATGCAAGCCATGCCAAGACATGGCATCGCATATGGACTCGGCCTGAGCAAGTCGTTGGCTGCTGCGCCAGGACTGCTGCAACTGCTGCAGACTCTGCAAGTCATGTGACACTGAGGACGTGCACACTTGCGCACCCACCCGTGCAGCTGCCGGTGGCAGCGGCGCGGCCCTGCTCGCTAGCAGCCAGCACACGCCCGCCACCTCCTCGGCAGTCAGCTCCCCCCAGCGCCCCTCCAGCGCAGACAGCACCGTGTCGCCCATGCCTGGCGCATCAGTGTCGGCAAAACCCAGCTGCCGGCACACCTCACACCACGCCGCCACCTCTGTCACACTGCACAGCGCAGCCAGAGCACAAGGGGATGTGGTGAAGGGCTGGTGCACAATAAACCTCTATTGCGACGTGAAAGCCCAGCACAACGCCCCATGCACTGGGCTACTGGCATGATGGCGACAGGTTGCAGCAGCACTAGGGACAGCGTGGAACCTCAAACCCGAAGCGACGATGGCTGACAAGGCCAGCATGACATGCACGGGCGTCCCTGCCCACGTGAATAGCACGTACCTGTAGCCGCCTGCGTGGTCCATGAACTCCGCTGCCAAGTCGGCCATGGCGGCCTTGAGCCGCTCAGGCGACAGCTGGTCGCGGCTCACCTGCGCCAGTGGTGCGGGCATGGCGTGCAGAAGTTGAGAAGGCAACTGGGGCGGGGTGCTGCCTGCTGGGAGCGCAGTGACGCACATGCTGCTGACTCCACCCCCCACAGTCTGAAGCCTCCGGAGCTGAGGGGGCCGTTAACTGCACGTACAACTGCTTTAACATGGAGTCTTGTCCCAGCCTGCTGCTGGGACCTGGCAGGTGCACGTGCACCACGCACCATGTATGCGACGCCCTGTGAGATGGGCGTTGCCTTGGCGGGCCGGCGTATGTGGCCAGAGCTGCGGGGAAGGGTGTAACCCATGGCACATAAGTGCACTCGGGGTGGGTGTACCATCACAGCAGCGTGTTTGCACCTATGCGTGCGTGTTGTGCAACATGCACGCAGAGCCCGCTTGTATTCAGCGCGCATGCACTGAACAGCAGCGTTGACGTGCACATCCCCGTACGTCAGAGATTCAGCACTATGCAGCGAGGCCCGTGCTGAACATGCATCCTGGAACGAGTAGCTACCTTTTAGCTGCTTTTAGGATGGAGCCCGACACCCTAGAGTCGCCTGCTTCTCGAGATCGCAGCGCAGGGGACGGTGTTGTCAGGCAAGCATAACTTGCCCTGGTTCTGGGGGAGGCTGAAGTCTCGGAAAGGGCAGGGACCCATGTGCTGCTCATGCTGCGAGGTCCATATGCGGAACAGCTGGTGTGCAAGCAGCTCGCTGAGGTCCTGAGAAGGTGGAGCGGCCTGCTAGAGGCTGATGCCGTTGGTGATCTACATGCTCCGCTATCGTTCAACAATGCCTGCATTGATAAGCACAGCGTGTTTCATTAGCTCGCCATGTCACCTTGTCTGTCCACGGCAGGTAAACGCATGTGCCACCAACCACCCGGCTTCATGTCATGTCCCCAGCACAGCAGCTGTGAGGTGCATCATGATGAGTTACAAACGAGCCAACCCCATCCGCCATTGTAGGGATCGACAGCTGAAACAGCAAGGTTGGCCTTCCAAAGTCGCACCTGGACCTGGGAGCAAGGAAAAGATGATAACTCGCCGCTGAGCAACGCCGCAAACCCTTGCTGCGACACGCGAGGTGAAGGCCCGCGCAGAAGGGCGCTAAAAGCGCGGGGCACGGACATGCTGAACCCTGACTGAAGCAGGTTTCCTGGTGGCACAGTAGAAGCGCAGCTGCATGGCGGGCGAAAGGCACGATCCATGATATTCCCGGAGGTGTGGAAGCGTGATCTTTGAGTGGAGACAGCCAGCAGGACAGCGTCCGTGTTGTCGGTGTGTGTAGCTGAAAGGGTGCATGCAGCTGCCATGGAAGATGTCTTAGATGTGTACTGCGCATGCACACCGGTATTGGACAGCCCGCCCACATGAGCTTTTGCATGTTACAGCTTCTGGCACTGTTACAGGTAACCGCCGGTGCGAGCAATGGCTCCTGTTGGCTTCCACCAACTTTAGTCCCATACACGCGGGCATGAGGCCAGCCGGGAGGGGTCCCCACAGCACATGTGGCCACCTGGGACGCCATGCGTGTTGCTCTTCCCGCGCATGCACCTGCACGCGTGAGAAGCGACGCACCGTTCACAGCATGCGGTACGGCTGCAGGATCAGGCAGTGCCCACATGTGTGCCCCCGATTAGCCAGCAGGCTTGCATGAGCAGTAACATTGCACCCAGCCTGCGCACTTGTAGCATGGCGGCTCGTGGCCGTCCAGCCGCGAATGCGAGCACAGGGGGTTGACCTGGAGCGCGGTCTTGAATGCCGGTCCCTGTGCTTCCACCCACTTGGTGTCCATCTCACCTGACGCAGACAGGACGCGCGTGCGCATGAACAACTGCTCAACTAGCGTCAGCACCAGTCATCAGTCATACCAGCAGCAAAGAGCGAGCGCAGCAGCAAGGTGACCCTTGCTATGATCCAGCACACCATGTCTGCTGCCACATCCTTGGTGGCTGCTACGCGCCTGCCACCACCCGCGCCACCACATCAACTATGATGTACTCCGCTGTAGGCGTCCACCTGCAACACCTGGTCTGTGCAGTGCTGCTCGCAAGCCCAGTTGCGCGCTAGTCGCCTCCTCCGCTATCTGACACGCGCAGGCACTGTCCTCTCCCCAGCGCTGTGCGCACCTCCAAGCTCTGTCGCGCCACATGCCATGAAGCGTGCAAAGTCGGTGTCCAGGTCCGCGTACTCCCACGGCGTGGCGTCGGGATATGCAGCCTTGACGCTGCGGCAGCCCGGGGGTGGGGGGGGGATGCAGGGCCGGCGTCATTGGATGTAAATGCCACCGTCGTGCATGCGTCCAAGCCAGCTGCAGTGTAGTGCCAATCTCAGGGCGGGTCTGCTCACTCGCAGCCTCACGGTGCACATTCTCTCAGCGACCGAGACCAGCCCACATGTACCATGCCGCTGCGCGTGTGTCATGCCGCTGTGGCTGCTGCCCCAGCCGCCAGGCAGCCCCGAAGCCGGCCGCTCACCGCAGCACCTGCAGCATCGTCTCAAACGCGTCAAACGCGCCCGTCTCCCCCATGAAGCCCCCCGTGATGGAGGACCACACAAAGTGCTGCGCAGCGCATGACAGCGCGGTCTGCGGGCGGCGCGTGCACGGCACGGGCGGCAGCAGGAAAGGCATCAGGGCACGGATGGTTGGGTGATTTAACACTGGCGTGTCGTGCCAACATGCCACTTAACTTCATGCAGTAAGCCCTGTTGCTCGGCACATACATGGACCATACAAGCTGAGCACACGTGCAGTCAGCTGAGCTTCAGCACCAGAATATCCAGCAACACAGATTAGCACGGCACGGAAGGTCTGCGGCTGGCGCATCAGACCCCTGGCGCAGTGAATGGCAGCTGCTGTGTGCCATCAGTTCGCACCTGCATTCGCGTGAGTGTGTCTTCAGGGATGGACGCCAGCAGCTCATGTAGCACTGGGATCTGGGACTCAAGCGGCTGCGGAGGTGTGGAGATGGACGAGGTACATAAAGTTAGGGGCTGATGTAGGTCCAGGGAGTTGTGTGTGAATGGGCTGGGCAGTGTGTGGAGCCATGCGTGATCTCGGAACCAGTGTACAGCAATGCTGGCACAGTCATGCAAGCACTGGGAGGGTGTGCGCATGCAGCAGCGTGATAAGGCAGCGGCAGCGTGCGGCTTGCGTGCGTGCGGGGCTGGCAGCGGTACGCGTTCACACAGCATGGCTGGGCAGCACGCCACCTGTACTGCAAACTTGGACCAGTCCAGCTCAGGCTCAAAGGGCTGGAATATGTCGTCCCCTGGGGACAGCCACAGGAGGCGCAGGTCAGGCATGGCGTGAGCTGCTGACCACAATACAGCTGTGGCCATGCTGAGCAACTTCTTCAACAGCATGCGTGCAGCTGTAGCTCTGGTTGTGTTCTTAGTGTGCTTCTGAACACTAAGCCCTACGTAGCAGCAGCCTGTGTTGTCTTGCAGCCTGCCACGTGACGAGCAAGCTAAGGGCCAGCGCGTACATGCATGCAGCCAATGAACCCAGCCGCAGGGGGTCACACACACTCACCAATCGTGACGGGGAGGCAACCCATGAACGAGACCAGCACCTGGCGCTGCCCGTGCCCGCCACCTGCAGCGGGGCACACCACGCGAAGCCAGACATACTGTGAGCTGGGTCAAAGGAGCGGCATCAACACGCATCGCCCCCACCCAGCACCCCGTCAGCATGGCCCCGGCGCGCACCCGTGGGAGCAAGGCAGAACTTGGTGCGGCGCAGCTGCCTGTCGTAGCCCGCCACGCGCGTGGCCACCAAGTAGCCTGAGCGGTTGTAGTGGTGGTAGAACACCTGCACGCGGGAGAAAAGATGAAGAGTAACAGGCTGGGGACTATCACCCACGGGACGTGGGGCTCGGATCAAGCGGGAGGAGCCTCGGCCGCTGTCAGATGCCAACAATGCTGCAGTCAGACATCAGTTCCAAATGAGGAATGCGCAGGGCAGCGGCCAGTCAGGGCAGCTACCCTGTGGAGCGGCCTGCCATCCAATGCAGGCAGCCAGTGCAGGGGTGGTGGGGGAAGCACTGCGGCCCGCCTACCTTTTGCCGCACGCCAGCGCTGTAGCCGCCGCTGCGCTCAGAGCATGGCCAGCTGCCGTTGGTCGTTGGCTCCTGCACGTGCACACAGCACCCCCATCAAAGGTCCGGTACTACAAAGGAGCTCACCTGGGCACCTGTGGCCCTGTCTGTGGCTGTCTAGGCTGTCTGCTCATAGGCCATGTCTCCCGTTGAGTGAGTAAGCAGGTGTGGCATGCCATACCCCACAGCTCGCTGTGCCCCCGCACCGCGCGGTCGCCACAGATGCGACCCGCAAAGAAGAACGTGCGCTCTCGCACCGGTGGGTCCTGCATGCAGCCGAGCGGCCAGAGGCAGCCGCCCACAAATCGATCATTGTACTTAGCAACTGTGTATGCGTGCACATGTGTGGTGATGCATGCATGGATGCCCTCACAGACACATGATACGCCCACAGCTACCACTACTGGGACCAGTGTACTGGCCATGCACAGGGTGCCGCCGGCTACCCACTCACAACGTATTTGGGGTGCAGCGGCGAGCGCTCCATGCCAAACTTGGGGTAGTGGTGGGGCGAGATGTACACGGGGATGACCATATCCTGCGCACGAGGAGGAGGCAAGAAGGGTAGGCGAGGGCCACGCGCAAGCGCAGGGCTGCGGCTGGAGCGCGTGTGCTGCGCCTTTGGCCGGCACGTGCCGTGGTGAGCGTGTGCGCATGAGGGCCGCAGCAATGGCAGCGCATGGGCTGCACGGTGCACACTATGCGGCGCTCTCGGGACCAAAATGGCTGCACGTGGTGTTGTTGTTTTCGAAGGGTTGAACCCTCAACCCTGACCCCTGACAGTAACCTGATCCCTACCCTAGACGCCCAAGTTTTTGAACACTAACACCCGTGCCCACCATGGCTGCAACCATGCAGTTTTCAGCGCCAATTTACCCACTCGCCCATCCAGCACGCACCCCACCTCCCATACAGCCCCCCACCTTGTGGATGCGGTGTGCCGCGCGCCATGAGCTCAGGTCGTTGTTCTCGTGCAGCCCCCAGTGCGTGACCCATGTCGCGTCCGGCATCGCCTCACGCACCTGCAGCCCGATCTCCTGGCTGCCCAGGTCGCCTGCAGGGGGGCCCCCGGGGCATGCCGGTTGTTCCAGGCATGCCAGACCAGCCTGGGGCCGTGCCTAGCCTCCCAGCCTTGGCAGGTCCGCAAGCACCCTAATGTACACGCAAACGCAGGCGCGCTGGGAGCGCGGCTGCACGCCCCGTCACCGGCAGGGATGCGCGCCGCAGACCAGGTGCACTTTTGCACCATCGCCCAGCTGCAGACACTGTGTGAATCCACATGCCCCCTGCCCCCCCCCCACCCCCACCCCCCGGGCCGCACGCACCTGTGTGGATGAGGAAGTGCCGCGCTCCGCCAGGGTGGCGCTTCAGGTACGGCCACGTCTCATTGATGTACCTGGGGATCCGTGGTCCAAGGCGTACGGGTTTGGGCTTTGTGGCAGGGCTGGCTAGTTACGCATGCATGCATTTGCCACACACATCACGGCCTGCCCACCAGTCCACCAGCCGCCCACATGCTACAAATGACGCCTGAGTGCCAAGCCCCATGCCAACCGCATTCGCCAGCTCCCACGCCAAGCAGCTCGCACATACTCACTTGAGTGCGCGCATGAAGAGGTCTGAGTCGCGATGTGAGCGCAGGCGCACAGGGATCATGAACCTGCACAGCACAGCACACCAGCATGCATCCCCACTGCATACAGCCATGTCTTGGTGTGCATCCCTCACGCATGGTCCACACGGGCTGCCCAACAGCAGCTACGTCACCATGTCCCAGGTTCAGATGCAGACATCACGCTGCTGCCCCACGCCCCCTTATGCCCCGCGCACCAGTCAGCTTCCTCCGGGTTGGCGGTGCGCGCCCCGCTGGACAGCAGCCGCTGCCACACGAGCACGTGGATAGGGCGGTCCATGCGCCGCGTGTTGGCCCTGCAGGCGCACGTGCACCACCGCACCATACCGCAGTGAGAAGAGAGGAACGGTGTGTGCGGTTAGTGACACCATTCTGAATGCCTGTAACTGCATTGATCTCTGGTTCTATTCACCCCAGCGCTGTACACAACCGTGTTGATTACTCCCAGAGGCAGTACCAAGAGGCTGTACACACCATGTTGAGTACTCAGGCGGCAGCTCGTACACGTACACCAGCGGCCGCTTAGCACGTGTCTTGTACCCCTGTATCGCGGTGGGGACAGCAGCAGGCCGTGCTTGCACCCAGGTGCACAGACTGCACTTTACCGGCCCATGAAGCTCAGACTACCCGTACTGGCATGGCCGAGGCGTGCCGGCTTGCAGTGTGGTCACATGCCACGTGTGTGTGCCCTGCACGAGGTCGCAAATGGAATACAGCATCCAGGCTTGCAGCGCCCATACCCAGGCCCCTGTCCCACTGCAGCCACTCCTGATGTGACTACTGCTGGCTGGCAGCTGGCCGCACCTGGTCAGCCAGCAGCTGCGGCTTGCCGTCATCACCCAGCGACAGCGAGCAGTCGGCGCCGAAGAAGCCTGCAGGTGCATGCGGCAGCGGGCCCTGCATGATGAGCACTATGCATCACGGCCCCAATGCGCAGGCAGCCTCAGCGCGCATGCAACCCTGGCGTTTGCGCAAACTGGGGGCCTGGCTGCCCTCATCTTGCACCTCTACTAACTCTCAGGTCAATGGCAGCATGCGATGGCACATACAGTGCAAGCACAACCCTACCTGGGTAGCACTTGCACACGCCATACACGCACTGCCCGCGCTTGTTGCACGCGTTCAGGCACGGCTGCTCGTAATGCAAGCATTCGCGGATGCGCGGGTAGAACTGCTCATGGCACACGGCCTCCAGCTCCGCCTCATCGTAGTTCTGCCATGTGCAATGGGCGCACAGAGTGTATGTGTTCATGTGCTGCATCAGCTGCTGCCTGCTGCCACTGCACTGGCAAGGCATGGCCAAGCACTGCCACCAGTGCGCATGGTGCTACAGCTCTCGTGCCTAATGCAACATGCTGATTCCTCATGCTCACTTCAGTGCAGTCCTTCCCGCGTCGCCCCTTCATGCAATCGCAGCGCCCCAGCTCCTCATTGCAGCTGCCGCTCTTGAAGCAGTCCGGGGAGCACTTGGATTTCTTTATCTGCTCGGCATACTGCTTTAAGAACTCATCTGAGCTGACTGGTGCATCCGGATCACTTCTATCCTTCCCTGCCTGCAGGCGTTCCCAAAGAGGTTTGGGTCAAGTCAACGTGCCAGACCCAAGGGGTCCAAGGTGCACATTGCCGCACCTGCACTAGCGTGCCAAATGCCACACATAGGATCAGGACTGCGCGGACGATGTATCGTCCGTCGCCCATGTCTACTGTCGCATGCCTATTAAATCGTATGTATGGGTGTGGGTAAGGAAGATTATTATGATCAGCTTGCAAATCGCACGGCTGAAAAGAGCCCGCAGGCATCAGAGTGACAACCCTAGCTAGCCCTAACTTTACTTTTCATTAAAACATTATAGCATGGCCACGAAACGGTGCACAGCAGCGCATCGCGCTCAAATGCTCTACCACGCATCGCCACGTTTCCGCCATTGGCATGGTGGCATGCATCATGCAAGTGGCTACTGCGGCCTGCCACCGCAAGCCAGCAGGCGAACCCAGCAAGGTTGTAGTTTGACTTGCAATATGCCATTATCAGCACTTATTTTTTTTTGTTTGCGGTTGGCGTGGTATGACGTGCTGTGCGGTGCTGTGCACATACGTGAACCTGCACCTCGAGCACCGGATTACATCATTGGTGCCCAGCAAGGGACATTTGATCATGAGCACATCACTGCGCCAGGTACATGCCCCAAGAAACAAAGAGGCGCTGGTTGAGGGAGGGACAGTTACAGGGACTAATAATAGTAACACGGCGTTTCACAGATTCATCTGCTTGCCGGAGCCCATCAACTAGAAGTTCCTTGAGACAACACAGCAAACACAGCAACACACCACCCGTGAACACCAGCGACATGCTGGTGTCACAAGGGCACCCAGGCCTCGACGGAGGCGGCGGGCGGGGCGCGCAAGTGTGGGGCATACCCAGGCCTGGTGTGCCCGCCCGGGGGCGACTGTCACGAATCAAATGTGTCTACACAGTGACTTCACGCATGTATTGACTGTGCCTGCAGGGCGGGGAAGCAGTGCATGGAGAGAGTCTGACAGGGGCCAGCTGAGAAGTCAGGCGTGGCGCAGCGGAGTGGACAACGGTGTGCGTCTGTGGAACCAGCAGGCGCCTGCGGTGTGACTATGCGCTAGTTGTATCGGATGTGCCTCACCCAGCACCAGCAGGTGCATCATGGGGAAGGAACCAGCAGGCTGCAGTCCCAGCCCCACCTATGGAATGGCTGTGTGTGCGTGGCCGTGCGCGCTGTGGGTGTGTGATAGATGCATGAGAAATTTTCGGAGCAGCAATTAATACAATCAATCTGCAGCTGTGTGGTACTGCGAAGGCGTCTTGGTCTTTGCCGAGGTGGGTGTGGATGTGTGCTTCGAGCAGCGGCTCCGATGTCCAGGGGTGTCCTCCACTGCATATAAAATGCATATATGCAGGCTAGTGAAGGTGAGGAAATCATCAGCAGTTTGGGCAGCGGCCCACAACCAGCATCATATGCGGAGGGCGCTGGAACATGTGCAGCTCGACCTGCCGATTTAAATCTTCTGCTGCGTCCTGAACTTTGCCTTCACTTTCATCTCGCACCGCAGGTGGAACACAGTTTCGTGCTACTGCAGTGGTGCTCAACGAGCCTTCTACTTTGTTGAAGCGCACTTGGAAGCAGCTACAATGGCTACAACCCAGTCCCATCAATTCTACACGCAGCACCCAGCGATGCGCACGATGCTCGGAGAATTGAAAGTGGCGTATGATGCACGCCAGGTAAGGTCGCGACATATGGGTGCATAAGAATCGCCCCAAGATGTGCTGCAGTGCTCGCTGTTCACGCCCACGCTGCTCACAAAGTACCTCGGTGGCACGACACCACGCATACATGCACACACTGCGTGAACACACGCACACACTGTGCTGCCCTGGAGGCGCGCGGCCACGCGCCCCGCACTCAGCTGGGGTGCTGCCACGGCCGCGCACGAGTGTTCACAGGCCAACTCAGAGGCGCCGCGGAGCCTGGAGGCGTTCTACCAGCACCACGACAAGAAGGGCAACGGTGAAGTGCGGCTGGAGGACTTCCAGGCCGGCTGGTCGCTGGGAGGCGTGCGACTGGGGCCGCAGGCCATGTCATCCCTGCGCGGCGCGTATGGCAACGATGACAGGGTGATCAGGTCAGTCAGCCTGTTGTATGTTGCTGGCGGTCATGGACAATGGGCATATGCGGTTAGCAATTGGCCACAGGCAGTGGCAGGGGTCCGTGGGGGCCATGGGAGCTGTGGGCACTCAGAAGTGATGAGGCTCACCTCCATGTGCCTGCGCCTGGCGCCTGGACTGTATGCCCTGTGTGCAGCACCGCATCCCGTCTGCTGCGCATACTGCCTGTTCCCCTTGCAACAAGCCCCCCACCATATGAAGCCTGATGGCCACCTGCGGCAGGAAGGAAGGGGTCTGTGGTAGCTGGCTTCCTGCTCTGTTGTTCACAGCAAACACCTCACATCGATCATTCGCCCCGCAGGTACAGCGAGGTGCTGACGGACATGGACATGCTGGGCCACACGGGCGCGACGTCCATGACCATGACGTCACGCATGGGCGCACAGACGGCGCGCTACGTGGGGTACCAGGCGGTGAGGCGTGCGCGCAAGGAGCATGCTGTTTTGAGCAAGCATCGGATTCCTGTCATGGTGGTGGCACCGTGTAAACATGCACATGCACATTCCTGCCTGCTACACCGCGGCACACCCGCTCGTGCGTGATGCACTGCAACCGCATTCCTGTACTGTGCTTGTCACCTGATGGCCACACTGCAGGCCGGCACACACGCCCCAGCTGGCTACCTGGGCTCACTGAGCGGCCACTCCCAGCCCACCGGCCCCAGTAGCCCCACCCTCAACACCACATGTAAGTGTGCCTCACTCGTCAGCAGCCATTGGCATCTTGCCAATCGGTAATGTTCGCGTGCAGATGTGTGTTCACACTACATTACAGTTGGCCGGAACGGCAACTGCGCACTCATGCTCAGCTCGTTACGGAGTGTGCTTCAGTCGCCCGGCAATAGGAACAGTAGGAAGTGTGCTGCCGCGCTACCACACGTGCACGCCACCTATCCAGCCCTCCTCCCTGCTGCCCCCGCATGCAGCCGGCCCCTCCTCGCTGCTGCGCTCCACCAACATCCGGCCTGTCGCGCTGGCCGGCCCAAGCGCCGCCAACAACGGCACCTTCAACACCACTGAGATCGCCAACTCCGCGGTCACCCAGCGCCACAAGTCCACCACGCCGCGCTCCGCCGCCGCCGTGCTGCATCGCCTGACCAGTGCGCTGGCGGCGAGCGGCGGCTCAGCCACAATGGCCGATGCGCTCAGGGTGAGGGGGGTTCGTGTGTACTGGGTATGCGGTCGTGCTGTCAGGCACGGCAGCATGCTGATCGTGGTGGGATGCGGTGTGCTGCCAAAGACTGGCTGCAGACCGGCGGCCTGCTGGCATGGCCAAACCGCAGCTGCTGGGGCGCGCATGGCCTGGGGGGCCTGTTATGGCATTGGCTAGCTGCAAGCTCTAGTTTGCCTGCTTGTTGCGGGTCCCACTGATGAGTAACAAACATATGAGGCTGTATGTGCAGACATATGATGCAGCGGCCACCGGCTGCGTGACGCTGGACGCGTTCCTCACTGCAGCTGCGCGAGCGGGTGTGACGGTGAAGCCAGGTGCGCACCGCTTACATAACGCCGTGTGTGCTGTGCCGGCGTTGAACTGCCAACATGCATATATTCATTATGTAACAGAGACTGGGTGTGCCTTGCGCTCTGCATGGGCCCGGTGTGTATGCCACAGCACAGCTGTGCACCTGCCCTGCCCCTGCCATGCTGTGTACGACCCGCTGATTCCCACATACAAAGCATGCGTGTGTCTTGAGCTGTGGTGCATCATGCATGCGTGTTGGGCCTGCACAGAGGAGCTGGACGCGCTGCGTGCGGAGGGCGCGGTGCGGCGGCCATACGCGGCGGCGCCAGAGCTCGTGGAGTACGCCAACCTGGAGGGCCTGTGCTGAACAGAGCTACCTCTGGAGGCACTGGGCCAGGCTGCTTCTTCCTTGGAATGAGTACTTCAAAGCTACCCTGCAGCCGAGGGCTGTACCTGGAGGGGCTGTGGATGACCAGGGCCCTGATACGGGCACAGCAGTGGCAGTCTGGTGGGGCTGTGTTGAAGCATGTTCTGGTGCCACACAACACACATGTGGGCGCCTGTGGACAGGCCTGTGGACCCGCTGTTGTAAAAGATAGCTCGTACTTGGCTGGTGGAGTGATTGCTTGACTGGCATGATTGATGTGATATCGTGCGTGTCACACTTTGACCACTGTTCGTGTGTACTCGAGCTGTGTCCGTGCGTCTGGGGGTTACGCTGTGGCTCCCAGCTCCACCTGGGCGGTTGGGTGCCATGAAGCACAGCCTGCCGTACATGCAGCTTCTCAAATCTCAGCACACACACAGGACATGTGCACCGCTCTGACCCCACAAACCGCAGCCCGTGCCTGGGACAGAAGCTTACACATACACAGTCGTCTGTGCCACAGCCCAGTGGAATTAAACACAGCCGCACATAGCCCATGTCGGTGCCCAGCTAACCCCGGTGGCGGTGTTGACACCGCGCACCCAACATGTGCGATGTGACTACGAGGAGGGGTACTCCTACTACCATGTCGCATCAGCTGTGCCGCATGAGCTGGTGGCGTGTACCTACATGCCCAGGGAATGAGCTGTGTATGGCGGGGGCGGGAGGGGGGGGTGAGGAAGGTGGGGGCTGCGGCGGCAGGGGAGGTGCAGGAGGTGGGCTGGCGGACAGCGGCACCACTGATGTATGCGAGGCGCTGAGCTCTGTTGCCTGCGCCTGGGTCTGCATGTCAGCTTGTGCTGCTGCCTCTGAGCTACCCTCCTCGCTGCCATCATGCACGAAGGCCAGTGGTTGTTCAGAGCTGGATGTGCCATCCACAGGCCCTGCACCCCCACCCGGCACCGTTGCCTCGCTCTTGGTGCCCCCCCCCTGTGGTGCCGGTACATGCTGAAGCGCAGCTGCCACAGCGCCTGCAGCCACCTCTGCGGCTGCCGTGCGTGCGGCGCTGGCCCCCGCTGGCCTGCCTGCTGTTGTACTGGCTGCGCTGGAGCCTGCCTGGCCCTGTGCGCCATGTGCCGCGGCTGCCTGCTTGGCGAGCAGGTGCTGGGACAACGCAGTGAGCTTCTTGCCGCGCGCCTCACTCGCGGCCAGCGCCTCCTGCGTCTGTGCAGCAAAAGGAGGGGGCGCAGGGAGAAAGCGTGGGGGGCTGCGGCTACAGCACCACCAGACACAGGATGCAAAGCACGGGCAGCTCTACCCCTGGCGCTCTGTGAAGTGCGATTCAAGGCAGTATGTGAACGCAGTGTACGCAGGCATGCACACCTTGGCCAGCTGCGCCCTCAGCTCGGCACTCTCCTTCTGCGCCGCCTCCATGGCCTGCACAATTGCAGGGGCATGCAGCTTCTGCCTTTGAGGCGCACCGATACAGCATTGCGTCGCTGTGTGCTGAACTGACACGCTGCAGTTGTCAACAGTGGCGGACGAAAGCTTACACATCGCACGTCAGCGCACCTGCACCAGCACCAGCTTCTGCTGCTGAGCGCGCAGGTCGGCGTCACGGCCCGTGCTCTGCAGGGACGGGTAATTTATGGTGCACCAGTTCACAATCTGCAACCGGCAGCTGCATTGTGGGGCAACAAATGTCTCACGAACTCTCTGATGCAGCGACACAAATGCAAGCGGGCCACCGACCTGCACCGCCGCAGCTGCCTTATGTGCCTCCTCTGCCGCAGTGCTTGCAGCCGACACCTGCGCCGCCGCAGCCGCCGCCTGCAACACACCAAAGCCGCCACCGCGATAGTACATCAACATCAACAGCAGGTTGTGCATGGCACATGCTGTTAAGTGCCAGCTGTGGTGACACAGGCCGCTGCTGTGTATCAGATTGTTAGTTTGCTCAAGCTGCACGCGGCCCCCAGCACAGCATCGGGCAGCTGCCTGTCTTGCCACAGACCTATATCCCTGCTGTTGCAGCAGCATAACACCAACATGGCAAAGCATGCATCACGGCTGCACCTTGGCTTCCGCCACACGTGCGGCCGCTTCTGCAGCTTCATGCGCCTCCGCCAGCTGTGCATTGAGGCCTGCCACCACCTGCGCCCAGCCCAGCCGAGTGCAAGGCTTTAAAGGTGCGCACATTTGGTCCAGCAGGCCTGATGGCAAGGACTGCGCAAGGCAGTAACGCATCTGATAGATGTACCTGATTATATGACTTGACCGTCTCTGACAGCTGCTCATTTGCCTGGGACACCTGTGCCTGCGCGCAGGCGGCACAGAGCGGCATACTTAGTGTGTGTGCTGAACCAGCGCCTCTATCTGTCACGTGCCAGCATCAGCTTGAAGTGCCGCCGGCCTGGTCCAGCCAGCTGTGCGACGATGTCTCACACACAGCATCAAACCCTGCCGTGCAAACAGGCGAGCCGCACCTGCAGCTCTTGCACTTGAAGGCGGCGCACCTCCTCTGCTTTGTGCAGCTGCGCACATATGCAGCCAACCCAGTGCCAGCCCAGTACGTGAGCCCAGTACATCTGTCAGCTGCCCCAGTATGGTGCCCCGAACAGCACCCGCCATGCCACGCTGCACCCCGCGCAGGCTGTGCTTTCGCAGTTCAGTTGCTGTACGGCCATGCGCGCCTGCATGTGCCAACCCAAGCCATGCCTTTGTTTTAACGCACCTGATGGCTCCAGAACTCCGTCGTCTGTGCCACAAGCTCGTTGACCACGCTCAGCAGCTCCCCACGCAGGCCATTGACCAGCTTGCCGATCACCTCGCTGCTGTCTGCCACCAGAACCCTGCGCACGAGTTTGTGCAGTCACAGCTTGGAGGATGCTGCAGCTGTGGGCCCGCTTCGACATGCCCATGATGCAAGCATACAAGACTTTACCCCTCTGATAGCTTTGGATCGACGCACCTGGCAAACTCCTCCCGCTCATGCTTCAAGTCCTTGGCAGCTGAATTGCTTGTGGCATGAGGCTTCCCCACACCTCCGACCTGGCCAAGCAACCCGCTGAGTCCGAACATTTCCTGGTGTAGGCTGGCCTAACCTGACAACAGGCAGGCTCTCTTCGCTATAGCACTGGCGAAGCTGACCTAAGCTGATCTGATGTAAGACTAACCGGCGTCGTTTCAGATATTTGTGCGAGAATAAGCTCTATATGTTTCATCCCTTGCAGGATGTTGCTAGGGTTTTGATTAAAAAGACCCTTAATATGATCCAAACTCGAGCTGCTATTATAATGCGTGTCTACAAGGGCCTTCCATGCTAACTGGGCGCTGGGCGTTGGGCCCAAACCCCAGCCCTCTCCATACCCTAATGCCGCGGCACAGGCACATCCCTACCACGTGCTTTCTCTTGCTGGCTGGGCCTCCAGAGCTTATCATGTGGATCCATTAGGCTCAGCATGTTCATGAATGGCAGAGTTCAAAATGCCAGCAGCTGTCAGCCCTCTGCCAGCCTGTTCTCAGCAGCAAACAAACCATGACACGTGGTTGATGCTGCCCCGCATTTGTTATCTGGCATGCTGCGTTGGTTCATAATGCCAGGTGCATGGCTGCATGCTGAGACCTTGTGTGCCGGCAGCATGCGACCATGCGTATATACGCCCCCACACGTGCATCGTGCACACCAATGCCTGCTGAGCTAGCCCCCCAGCCATCCTGCTGGGCTCCACAGCATGCACCTGCCAGCTTGGGTTGCCCGCGCAAGGATCACGGCGTCACGGGCGCATGGGTGTGATGGGGTGTTTTGATGGGATGGCGAATGCCATTCCGCAGGACACTGACCTGGATCTTCAAACCTGTAGCAAACGCTGCCACGTCTTGTTACAGTCTTGGTCCGTTTCAGCAGCTTTTATCAAGGCGTGTTGCATCAAGGAGGACGGCCTCCAAACTTCAAGCAGGTGCGTGCTGGCTGCACACTGGCAACGCGCAGCTGGGCTAGTTCATGCAGCCAGACCAATGCCAGTCCAGTGCCGAAAACTGGGCTCTGCCGGGCCTTGGCTACTGATTGATGAACTGCTGGCACGCGTAGTGTCAGCATCCGCCCTGCTGCAAGCACGTTGCACACCTTTTGCGAGCTACAGAGCCCTCGTGCACCCCAGGACCTAGGATCGATGGGCGCAGCTAGGGATATGCGTAGCATGCACAGTCGCATCAGCCTCTTGTGCCCTGCCTGTACTTTGCATAGCACTTGCTGATTACGTATTGTGCCTTGAAAATGCCCTGCTCTCTTCGCTGATGTGCATAATCTGCTGTGTTTTCGTTATTTCGTCGTTCTTATGCACAGCTGCTTTTTGCTCCATCTCCATATCATGAATGCATCTGCACCATCACCATAGGCAGGGTGTGCTGGCCCGATCGCAGGCGCTCCTTCCGTTCGGGGCAACATGAGAAACCCGATGCACCCGTTTTGCAAGCACCAGCACCCCAAACGTAAACTGCAATTATAGCGCCACGATTTGCAACGGAGCAGCGATCACGCGCGCGGAAGCATCCGCGCACTCTGCATGTTCCCCTGCGCTTCACATGGTGGTAGTGAAGCTACTGGTGAAGCTGGTCCATGCGGCAGCTGGGTCATGCACCTGAGGACCTGTGGCCTGGCCACCACCTGCGCGCCAAGCGTGCTTACCTCCCTAAGCACACAAGCACTCCTGCTGTGCACACCTGCGCATGTCACCCTCAGCACAAAGCGCCTCGCCCCCGACACTGATTGACCCGGCACGCACCTCTGCCGCGGCGGCCTGCACACACACACACACACGCGCGCGCGCGCGCGCGCGCACACAAACACACGCACACCCCTCACACCCTGCCTGCCCGCAGAAATGCACACCGCC
Organism: Chlamydomonas applanata; assembly: GCA_001662365.1. Classification (NCBI taxonomy): domain Eukaryota; kingdom Viridiplantae; phylum Chlorophyta; class Chlorophyceae; order Chlamydomonadales; family Chlamydomonadaceae; genus Chlamydomonas; species Chlamydomonas applanata. The sequence continues at coordinate 20,422 of BDCZ01000607.1, forward strand.
AGGTTTGAGTAAGGAGTCTGCCAACCCCTTTCACGCCTACCAAGATGGCATCCCCCCTGGAGTTCCAGGGCGGGCTGGACGCCAGCTATGTGGACGGCACGGTGCCAGTGGTGCGCATGTTTGAGGCGCACGCGCGCGCACACCCCGAGCGCCCGTGCCTCCACTTTGGGGACCAGACGCTGACATATGGCGAGGTCAACGCGCGCGCCAACCAGGTGCGGCGACATGCAGTACTGGCGCGCGCTCAGCTGGCATGCACTGCGCACATTGCATGGCTTTGCGGCCTGGGATGCGGCTGGTGGGCATGCGGCTGTAGGCCCTGCTGCTGCGGGCCCGGGTGCACGCATGTGTGTGAACATGCTACCCACACCACGCGACAGTATGCACATACTGTGCATGATGTGCCTGTGCATGCGCCCCCATCGCAGCTCGCGCGCCACCTCGTGGCCCTGGGCGTCCGTGCGAACAAGAGCGTGGCGCTGCTTATGGACCGCTCCTTTGAGCTGGTCATTGCCATGCTGGCCGCGCTCAAGGCGGGCGGCTGCTACCTGCCGCTCGACCCCTCGTATCCTGACGACCGCCTGGGGGGCACGCTGGAGGACGCAGGCAGCGCCGTGGTGGTGGTGCAGGCCCACAACGCGGCCCGCGCTGCAGCCATGGTGGCGGCGCAGACCAACGCTGCCACACAGCCTGCACAGGTGGAGGTGGACGTGTTCTTTGCCAAGCAGGCAGCAGGCTTCAGCCCTGCTGACCTGGCTGAGGTGCCTGTGTCCCTGAAGGATCTGGTGTACATCATCTACACCTCGGGCTCCACCGGCAAGCCCAAGGGCGTCATGCTGCGCCACGAGTGCCTCACAGACTTTGTGAGCTGGGGGGAGGGGGGGCGCTGGGGATGGAGGGCTGGCTGGCTGGCAGCAAGCGCGCACAACCAAACCCATTATGCAGGGTGCTGGGTTCGTTGGAGCCTGCTGTTTCAGCCGTTTGGGTCATGCAGGCCATGCCCCATGGGCAGTGGGTGGCTGTGTAAGGGGGCTGGGAACGACCCCCCGCTGACGGGCCCGTGCTACTGCCGTCTTCTGTGCCCTGTGAACTGCTGCAGGTGCACCACTGGATCAAGGCGTTTGACATGGTGCCGGAGCGCGACTGCAGCCTGCTCACGATCTCCATCTCCTTCGACCCGCACGCGATGCAGGTGCGCGTGCAGCAGACAAGGTAGCCCAGCGCCAGCAGCCCACAGCTCCCACCGCCCCGCTATGCGCGCAGCCATCGGAATGGCAAGTGCACAGTCGGGCGCATGCATGGCGGCTGACATGCACCGCGCCCATGCTGTGCCGCAGGTGTTTTGCGCGCTGGCATCGGGCTGCCGGCTCGCCATTGCGCGGCCGGGCGGCCACACCGACAACGACCACCTCACCTCTGTCATCGCCACACACGGCGTCACAGTGTGGGTGTCCACGCCCTCCCTGGCCGCGCTGTTCATCCGCAGCCCCCAGATCAAAAAGTGCCGCTGCCTGCGCAGCCTTCTGACGGGTGGCGAGGCGCTGCTGCCCAGCCTGGTGGCCGAGATCAAGGACGTGCTGCCCACCACCACCATGTGGAATGCGTACGGGCCCACTGAGGCCACCATCGCGTGCGTCTCCTTTGTGGTGCGTGCTGGCTGTGCATGCGGGCCATGTGTATGCTGTGTTCGCGGGGCCGCACACAATCGGCAGCGTGGGGTTGGTCTCGGGCTGCACAGGGGCAGCTGCTGCCCGCACGTGCCTTGAGCACCTGCAGCTAGCAGGCCTGCACACGGGCATGGGCCAGGGCGGCTCCGTGACTCACATTCACCTAGCTACCACGTGCAGCCATGTTGACCTGCTGTACATGTGTGCGCCATGCAGGCGCTGCCGGAGCACAAGATGATCCCCATTGGCATGCCCGAGACCAACGTGCACTGCTATGTGCTGGACCCGAGCACCCTGGCGCTGTGCCCCGTGGGCACACCGGGCGAGCTGGTCATCAGCGGCCCACGCATTGCGTCAGGTGCGTGTCCTGGGCGTGGGGGCATCCATGTGCATGGGCCATGTGTCACCAACAAGCCGCAGCCTCATGGCACTCACAGTGTGCTGTCGCCGGCAGGCAGCGGGTGAAGCATGAGTTGTCCCCCCTGCGCGGCATTTCACCTGGCATGCTCGGTGCCCTTGCCTGTTCCTCTGGCCTGCGGTACACAGGTTATCTGGGGCGCGATGACCTGACGGCAGAACGGTTCGTGGCCAACCCATTCTATGACGAGATCAAGGCATCGGGCAAGGTACCCGCTGCGCTGCTGCCCCACCTGGCGCGCATCTACCGCACTGGTGCGCAGCCGTGATGCCTGCATGATGACTGGGGTGCAGCCTTGCTGCTTCATCTGGCGGGGGTGCTCAGCAGCAGGCGTGTGTGCGGATGGATGGTGATGGACGGGGTAACGACAGGCTGTCATAGGTGGACCTTGCGCCACGACTCTACCACCACCACCACCACCACCACCACCACCACAGGTTGGCCATGGCATGACCTGTGCCATGTTCGTGACCTATGCAGGTGACCTGGTGTGCCGGCTGCCCGATGGCAACATCCAGTTCATCGGCCGCATTGACCGCCAGGTGAAGGTCAATGGTGTGCGCATCGAGCTGGGCGAGGTGGAGAACGTGGTGGCGGAGGCCGAGGGTGCGTGCCCAGCTATCGCTGTGTGTTTGGGACTGCTGTTGGCTCAAGGAACGCATATGGCGCCTGTGCAGGCGCCCTAGATACAGGGACGTGCTTGTTGCTGCAGTACGATCAGCCCACGGCGCGCGTGGCGGCTTCGCATGGAGTACCCTGAGCGCATACAGGGGTGGGCAGGGTCGCCCGTCCGCATGCCTCACCAGAGGTTCATGCCCATTCGAAATAAGATCCATCACACCGCCTTCAGGCGTGGAGCTGTGCCTGTGCAAGGCACACAAGGACGCCAGTGGCGTGGCCAGGCTCGTGGCGTACGTGACACCCGGGAGCCTGTCGTCTGCTGCCATCCTGGCGCACTGCAAGTGCGTGGGGCGAGCTGGGGAGCTGGCCGGGAGGTTGTTGCATGGCCAGGCCTTGGTTCAGTGCTCATGCCTTGACGTTTGGGCTTGGTGCAGCCTGGGAGATCGTGCCAGGGTATAGGTGACCCCCTGTTCACTGGTCTCCCTGGCCTCCTGGCCTGGCCTGACCTGACCTGACCTGACCTGTTACTTCACCTCCCGCGTGCAGGGCCAAGCTGCTGCCCGCGATGGTGCCCTCGTGCGTCATCGTGCTGGACAAGATGCCGATGACGGCTAACTGGAAGGTGGACGAGAAGAAGCTGCCCGAGCCTGACTGGTCCAGCCTGGCAGACTCGGGCGAGTACGTGGCACCCGCGGACGATTTTGAGGCCGCGGTGCAGGTGCGGCTTGGCACACGAATGGGCCACACAGGCGCAGGACACAAAAGCTTGCTGTTTTGCACACTATGCTGCTGTGGAGCACCCAGGCTTGAAGCTATGCGGCTCTGCTGCAAGGTTTGGGTACCCCGGGGGGGGGGGGGGGGGGGGCAAGGGGGGGGG
>BDCZ01000608.1:0-12621 GCA_001662365.1 Chlamydomonas applanata
GCGGCGCCAGTCTCCGGTCCACCAGCTTGGCGGTGATGGCCTCCAGCCTGGCCGCCACCACCTTGGGCGGAGCTGCAAACTCCGCGTGATAGAGCATTTTGCTGACTCCATAGCCTGCTGCGCCGTATGCCCGCCCGAACATGGAGAGCGGGAGGCGCGCAAGCTTAGAGTACGAAGCCTCGACCCGCTGCAGCAGCTGCGCCCAGTCCACACCCGGCGTTGGCCCCACCCCTTGTGCTCCATCCTCGCTTGAGAACAGCACCCCCAGGGTCTCAGCGAATGGCACCACTTGGATGCCGCACACTTTGTCCCCGGGTTGGGGGGCGCCACTGCCTGGTTGTGGGGCTAAGCCCACTTGCAGCAGCTGGCACTTGTCAAGATCCCGGCGCTGGTTGGAGGCTGCTGCAAACACCTGCATGGCATCTAGCAGGGTGCGCACACACGGCTCGTTGCAGCCCTCCAACAGCGCGGCTGTGTCGTCGGCGTACTGCGCACAGGGGGTGCGCGAGCCCCCCACCTCCAGCCCCACCCCTGACGGTTGCACCTGCAGCCAGCACGCCAAGGCCCATGCTACTAGGAGGTACATGGCTGGGGCGAGGGGGCAGCCCTGCCGCACCCCTGCATGCCACCGCTTGGAGGCTGACACGTGACCATTGACCACTGCCGCAGCGGCGGTGTCGTGCAGGAGCAGCTGCGCCCACGACAGCATGCAGCCGCCGTTCTGAGCAGGTTCAGCTGCGCCCACTATTTCCATAACTGCAAACAGGAAGCCCCGATCGACTGTGTCGTACGCTTTCTGAAAATCAAGGAAGGCCACCCCACCGCGTTTGCCTTCTGCTTTGAGGGCTGCTGGAAGCAGCTGCAGCAGCTGCACCGACTCGCCGATCAGCCGGCCAGGCAGGAAGGCTGTTTGCTCCCGTCCCACAGCTGCCCCCAATACTGAGCCCCACCTGGTCGCCAGCACCTTGGCCAGCAGGCGGTAGTCAGTGCCAAGCAGTGTGATGGGCCGGTAGCTGCCCAACGCGGTAGTGTCACTTTTTTTCTTCCACAGGGCTATGACTGCCCCAGCATTGAAGTCTGCTGGGGCCGTGCCCGTTGAGCCCATAGCTGAGTACAGAGCGGCTAGGACCGGTGCTAGGTCCTCTGCACACCACCGCCACAGCTCGTTGGGGATGCCATCGGGGCCCGGGCTGGTACCAGGCCGCGAGTGCTTGATGGCCTCACGCACTGCCGCCTCGTCCACCGCGTTGGCCCCTGCGGCCCTTGCGAGCGTGGTTGGCAGCTTAGTGGCGTGCTGCGCCACCGCATGCAATACTGCCCTGGCTGCCTGCTGTGCTGCCGGGGACTTGTGCTGCATGTGCTGCATGGCTGCTGTCACACGTGCCTCTGCGTCTGGGGTTAAATTTAAGGTTACACAGGGAAGAGCACAGCGCACACCGAAAAAAGAGCGCACGCGGCCGAGGCCGACCCTCCCTGCAGGAAAAGAGCAAAGCGAGGCGGAACAGAAACAGCAGGAGAAGGAAAAGAAGGAAAAGAAGCAGGTGGTGCACGCGTACCTGACTTCTGGCTAGCCTGGAGTGGCTGCTTCTGAGTGGTGCCATCTACGGCTGCCTGCTGCCCTGCTGGCTGCGCCGGGGCTCCCGCCTGGGGGCCCACAGGGCCTGCTGGCTGTGCCGTTGGCGCTGTGCTAGTGGCTGCCGCCGCCCCCGCTGGGTCGGCGGCGCCGCCAATGCTGGTGCCTGTGCCGGGCTTGCCTGATGGCATGGCCTGGGCACTGGCGCCAGCGCTAGGTCTATTAGGGCCCTCATGGCCTTGCTGATGCACGCCCTTCTTCTGCTTGGCCATGGCTGGCTGAGCCTGCCGGCGGCGCAAGCTGGAAGTTGAACGGCTCTAGGGTTTCTAGCTCGCGCTGTGCGCAGCGTGCGCAATGGCGCGAGGGACTACGCGCCTTCGCGCAAAGCTCTGGTGACTCCCTCACCGCCTCCGAAGAATTACACAGGGCGTTTCGCGGCACTTCTCGTCGTGAGGAGGCATATTTGCGCTTCCCTATATGCAGTCGCCTTTTTATATGCCGCCGGCAGCTAGCGGTACGTCAACCTCTCAGTAGTCAGTCAATCCTGGAACGGTCGCGTCCAGGCGCCAAGCTGGGTTGTTTTAAGGATAACTCCAGCGTAAGTCCTGAAAGAGGCAATTTATAGACCGCCAGCCGCAAGGCGGTGAGGACAACAGGAATCGAACCCATGACCTGAAGGTCTAAATGCTTAGGAATCCCCAGAGGCATAATCGCCTCCAGTAGCTGGTTGTTACACGATCTGGGGCACAACTGCATCGCTGCAGTCCCGCCCTGTACCAGCCCATTCGGGTCCGTAGATCGCGAGGCTTTGGATCCTGGATAGCCTGTGGGACTACAGACAGCCTGGGCCAACCAGGCAGCTAACCACTCAGCACGCTAAGGCAATGAACCCACCCCTAAGGACCTCAACCCAGAGTACACTAGTACGGGAGGCGGCTCAAAAGGAAGACAGATCTGGCAAAGCCCCTGCCTGGAACGAACTGAGCAGCGCTGTGACCCCCGGCCAGCCCCGTCTGCCATGGGGAAACGCTGGCAGCCCAGCCTAAAAACCCCTGCCCCCTGAGCCTGCAGATCCCACCTGCAGGGGAGCAAAAACAACCCAGCTCCTCGCCCTATACCGCGGGAGCAGGCAAAAGAGGGGCGGAGGAGGAAGCACACAGCAACCCCTGCACAAAACCCTCAGCAAAAGGACGCCTCCCTCACCGCTTTCGGGCCTCCACCAACACTCTATATGTACCGTTTTATCTCCAATTGCTGCTATGAACATTTTCAGCAACTATGGCCGAGTGGTTAAGGCGGTGGACTTGAAATCCACTGGGTTCTCCCGCGCAGGTTCAAATCCTGCTGGTTGCGTTATGTAACATTATTTTTGAGGATCAGCTGGTTCTCGATAATGCTCAATGACCAGGGCTGCGCTTCTGTGCATCTGGGTCCGAGCCACAGCCCGAGCATGTTTTTACACACAGGGGGTGCCAGCGTCCGGGGTCTGAGGCCCCGGTTCACCTTTAAATGCTGAAGTAGGCCCACATCCAGCCCCCATTGCCACTCAGGGTTGCGTGTTGTTACGTGATATACATGGTGTACGCACCCAAGCTCTTGCGCTGAGCTTTGCTACTGCACGTGCTGCGTGCTGTACAACCTGCAAAATGGTACAACCTTCAAGTGCCCCTGAGCTTGATGGAAGTCCCACCTGTGTGCGGCAGTTCTCTCCCTCTCACACACATATATACACAGCCTGCGCCCAGCACCACGAGCCCACCGGCGGCTTTCAGTTTGCAATCAAACAGATCAAGACCATACAGATGCTTGCGTGAACTGCCTGATCGTTAATCATTAAAACAAAACAAAACAAACCATATGCTCACTCCATTTCTCTGAGGAATGCAATGGTGGATGTGAATGCATGCATGACGCATGCGTGGTGGCGCGGGTGCGTCGCAAACTCGCCCTCCACCTTTCCACCCACAACCTGCACCCCTCCCGCACGGCTGAGAATGTCATGGTGCTCGATGAAGGGCAGAGCAGAGCAGGAGAACAGTAACGCTGCGGCCGGGGCAGCGCCGCCCTTGTTCTCGATCACCACATCGCCGGCTGCTGCTGTCTTGCCGATGGGAAGTGTGGGCGGGGATTGACCCACAGCCGAGACACTAGCTGAGCTGGTGGACGCTTGCACGGTGTCAGGGGTTGTGAGGTATGCGCGCAGGGCAGCACGCACTGCGCGGTGGGCTCCGGGGTAGTCCCTGCGTGTGCATGAAGCCAGTGATCCCAGCAGCTCAGCTGCAACCAAGCTGGACCAAATCCATCCATACCACACAAGCAGTGTCACAGCGGACTTTCGCAGGCCAGGCATGCAGCAAGTGGTGCAAGGCAGCCGGAACTCAATCCAGCCGCCATCCACTGGTGCACTCATTCCGTCATGACTCATGAGCTGTAACAGCAATCCATGGGGCCACTCACTGTGTCATGAGCTGTAACGCACTGCCCATCTCTACCTCATCCGCCACGTGCAGTGCAAGGGCAGCACCCTCGCTGCCGCCTCGCCCGCCAGCCCCGATGTACCCTTCAGGAGCCACAAAGGACCAGCTGCGTGTCAGCGGTGTGGCCAGCTGCAGCATGGACTCCACGCCTGGCTGTGGCTGCTCCACGGTGGCGGGTGCAGGGGGCAGTGGCTGCTGGCTGCTTGCCGGCAGTTGCTGCAGCAGCTGCGTGTTGCTGTCATCCTTTCTTGGTGTTGTAACAGTGGTTTGCGGTGGGCTGGTAGGACGGGGTGCACCCGCCTTGCGAGGGGCAGGGCTGGTGCTTGTACCGGACGGCATCCAAGAGTGAGACGGCCGCCGTGGCCCCGTACTGCCTGTACTGCCAGCAGCTGTAGTGCCTGCTGCTGCTGTGAAGGGAACCTCCTGGGGAGTGTGCAGTGCAGCGGCCCTGATGTGTGACATAACAGCTGGAGGTGTGATGCCTATCTTAAAGCCACCGCCCACAAACTGGTGACTGTCAGGTGCATTGAGCACGGTTGTCAGCGCACGCTGCACCTGTGGGTGGCGGTATCGCATGGCCTGTAAATCAACCGGCAAGCCTCCTTAGCATTCACAGCACAATGTGCGCACAATCTGGGCAACATCAGCTGCTCTCATCAACTCCATACTACATGCTAGTCTCAAAGAGCGAAGCAGCAGCACAGTAAACTAGCTGGAATCACTGCAAGAGGCCGGCTTACCACACGGGAGGGTGACCCTCCATCCAGCCCCATGACCACACCACCTGTTGCTGCAGTCACACTCATCACGGGGCCCACCGCCCGGTAGCCAGGTGTGACCAGTGTGTCTAACTGTGGGCACCAGGCAGACGGTGTGTACCGCACGGTACAGCAGTACAGAGTGCGCAAGTGAGTTTGTGTTAAGACTGAAGTACAGCATGGTGAGAAAATGTGGAGTGTGTCTGCTGTCACATGTGGTTTGCAACACTTGCAGGGCAAGTCAGCCCGCGCGCCAAAGAGAGCACCAACTCTCATCGCCTGCCTCCCAGTTGATCAGCCCCAGCACCAAAGAGAGCACCAGGGCATCATTACACCAAGACACAAAGCACCAAGGCACCACGCCTCCAAACCACGCCTCACCCAGAAATCTCCGTCCAGCACCACGCCCACCGCACCGCCGGCGTGCGCGCGCGGCCCATGGAACACGCACCCCGCCCGAGGGTACCTATCAGCGCCCCATGCGCCTGGCCAGCTCACGCCACCCACCACCTAGTGAGCCATACGTGAGACACCACGCACACGGCTTGACTTGGGATGATTATGCCATTGATCATGCCATCCATCATCATGCCAAGAACATATGGAAAGGACAACACAAGCAAGCACTGCTGATGTCAACCAGGCCACTGGGTCTGTGCAGCATGCGGTTGCGCTGTCTCCACGCTCCAGTGTTTAACGTGCAAGTGCTACTGTGGTGTTCGGGAGTTCGCTCTCACCATCGTGTCAAGCAATCACATGCTAAGTATAGGGCACTCACCGGTAAGCCGGGGATCACGCCCTCCAGCCGTGACAGCAGCTGCTCCACATGAGATGCAAAGGCAGGAGTGGACAGCAACAAAGCACCAACACTGCCCCCTCCCCGTGCCCGCCACCGCGTAACAAGCGTGGCTGCTTGCCCACTAGCCACGGCCTCTGCACTGGTGGTGGTGGTGTGGCTGCTGCTGTCGCTGCTGCTGCTCCTGCTCCTGCTGCTGCTGCTGCCTGCAATGGTGCTGCTGCTGCTGCTGCTGCCTGCAATGCTGCCTGTACTGCGGCCTGATGCCACACGCGTGGCACCACAGCTACTGCTGTCTGTACTGCCTGTACTGCATGTACTGCGGGACACAGCTGTGGCTGCCGGAGTCTGAGGTGTGCTGGTGGTGGTGGGTGGGGGTGGGGGTGTTGACATGACCCGCGACATGAGGCGCGCCCATGTCCCAGCTGGCAGCGTAGGTAGGGACGGTTGCTCCGTGTAGAATGGAGTGAGAATGACACGTGGCATGTGGGCGGCCAGGAGGCTGATGAGTGGGGCGTGTGATTCATACGATGACCCCCCAACAGCTGCCTGCAGGACGGCACCTACCAATACAGGCTGTGAGGGGGGCTGTGATGGCAGCTGTGACGGGCCTGGAGGGAATGCAGCCGCCACCTCATCAAGGACGTACTGCAGAGCAGTACCGCCATGTGGGATGCCGTGCAGTACAACCACGAAAGATGCGGTGCAGTACTGCACACTACAAAGCACAGCAAGATTCAATGCTGGCCATGTACTACCTGCCATGGCATGACCATGCACAGCATGATAGACAGATGAACCAACCGTCAGCGCACAAGCCACATAAGACATAACACACGCAGGTACTGAGTTACATACCTGTGCAGCATTGCCCACATCCTCGCCGTATGCCTCCCCCGGGCACACAAACAGCTGCAGCAGGTGTGGTGTGTCTACAGCGCCTGCACCACTGGGTCGTGCGAGCTTGTCACGCACTGTGCGGACCACCTCGCGTGCTGCCTGCTGCAGGTTGCTGTTTGTGGACGCAGCGCTTGCGAAGCGCAGGCGTGCACGCTGCGCTCCTGTGCCCTGCTGCTGTAAGCTGCTTGTGACGGGTCCTACAGCTGCAGTGTGCGCATGCCGCGAGCAGCGCAGCAGCTGGGAAGGTGCATGCGGGAGCATGTGGTACTGCTGCAGCCATGCGCTGCGCACGAGATCCATGCCCAGCGCGCTGGACACCAGCCCTCGTGCATGGTGCCTCATCGTGGAGTATGTGCGGCAAGGCACAACAGATGATGCACGGATGTGATCAACAGCTGCGCACTCGCCACACTAGGGTTTTGGATACAACAGCATCGTATGACAGCATCGTATCAACAGAGGTAATTCAGCCTCGATCGAAAACATCGGCGCACGACACTTACGTTCACACTGCAGTGATGATGAAAACATTCCTTCTGCAGCGTGCGAGCTCAGCATTTCAAGATCATATTCATAACACCAATGAATATTCGGATGTACTGATGGCGACGACATGGGCGCACCTGCCCACGCCTGTGTGCGCTGCGATCCTAAGCGCACTGGACCTTAAAGATCTGCTTATGCTACTGGCCACCTGCAGGTGAGCTTATGACCAGACTGGACACACCAAGTGCTCTGCCTCAGCCTTGACTAGCATACAGTATGTATGGCGCTCATCACCAACTGGGGCAGCTGCACTGGCTGCAAAGAAGTGGCATCTTGACTTTGGAGCATCGCTGCGCTGCCCAGCCCAGTACAGTGTGCGACAGCTGCATCATGGGGAAGATGACAGCTGACACACTGTCCAAGCCATGCCTGCAGGGAATGCCAGTCCCTGGTGGCACAGCACTTGGCTGAGGAGCCGATCCAGCTGGACTTCACAGCATGTGGCAAGCAGGTCAACGCGGCCCTCAAGTCTGCAGGTGCCTGCGACTCGCTGTGCTGCCGGTGTCTGTTCTTTGCACAGCCAGCAGCGGGGTTGCCTGCATGCGTGACTTGCCAGTAACTTGCACAGCGCAGCTGCGGCTGCATGGGCCACGGTTAAGCACATCTTGTACCTCCTGCACCTCTTGTACCTCTTGCACATTGGATGAGGTCACCCCCCTGCAGGCAGGCTGTGCCGCCGAGTCACTCACCTCACAGTCCGAAACGCCACACATATTCGGCAGGCATGTCACACAGCCACCCCAGCCACCTGCCCCACCAGCACAGCCGGCACCACCAAAACCACCACTAATAAGAGCACGCCCCTCGGCACAGCGGAGCCCTTGATCAGCCACGGGCGGGGTGCGGCTGCAGCGGCAGCTGCAGGGGATGGGCTGTTGGCATGCTTTGGGCTGAGCCTGGTGTCCTTGCAGCTGGTGTCTCTGACCCGTCACGGCCTCACTCCCGGCCTTGTGGCGCGGCTCGCCACCAACTGCACCAGCCTCCGGGAGCTGGATCTCACAGTGAGGAGACAGAAAGAGAGAGAGATTGTGTGTATGTGTGTGTGGAGGGGGGGGGGGTGACAGTGCAAGGGCTCTGGCACAATCTGCATGTGGACAGTGTGCTGTCCATTGGGTGCATCTGTCCCGGCCCCTGTCCCTGTCCGTTGTGAGGCGCTATCTAAGATGCTATGCACTGTCCCCTGCTTAGCATCTGCACTGCCCTGCTGCCTCGCCATCAAGTTATCAGACAAAGTCACCTACCCTCTTGACCGCGAGCTGAACATGTCCCCGGTGCTGCCCCTGCCCTCCCCTGCACTGGCCGGCCGCAGGCGTGTAGTGCCGATATCGCACAGCACGATGGCGTGCTGTGGGCGCAGCTGCCGCCCTCTCTGTCCCGCATTGTACTTCGGGACGTGGTGGGCCTGAACGGGGCGGCTGTCCGCGCGCTGGCGGCTCTGCCCGCGCTGGCCGAGGTGGATGTGGGCGTGAGCGTGGCCAATGTGGCTGTGCGGGGGGAGCACCTCGTGGGGGACGGCGACGTGGCAGCACTGGTGCGTGGTGGCTTGTGATCATGTCCTGGGTCAGTGCTTTGTTGGGGGTTGGTATGTGAGTCGTGGGTCGGTGGTTTTGGTTTTGGTATGGGTCTGTGGTTATGGTGTGGGACCGTGGTTCGCTGGGCGTTGACATGTGGGTCCACACGGGGCCAAGTCACGCTGGTGTGTTGGGCACTGACATGCGGGTGTGTCAGCCAGGCGACGCTGGTTTGTAGAGGTCCTAGCGGCAGGGTGGCATTAGCTTGCTGGCCTGGAGATGAATTGAACTTCAAGCCACGGGGACAAGGGGCTTTGGTCAATGGAGTGTTGTGTTCACAGGTAGCATTTGAGCAGAGCTGAGCAATCATCCAGCTCGGCAAGCAAACCTGGTCCGCACTGACTGGCACCTGGCTGTGTGCAGGTGGGGGCGTGCGGGCCGCGCCTGCGCCGCCTGTCTGTCTCCCTGCGCTCCTGCGTACGGCATGAGACGGCAGCGGCGCTACGGCTGTACTGCCACAACCTCACTGATCTGGACTGCTCGGTCACTGCCATCAGCCCTCAGGTGAGACAAGGAACACGTTCAACTGCCTGCTGGCTGCAGGCTGCACAGGCCCCTCCTCCTGTGAAGTGCTGCTACGGTGCTGTGCAGCACTGGGCTGGACTGCCACACGTTGGGCTGGGCTGTGATACGTACGCTGATGGGCGAATCAGTTGCGAGGGGCACAGCAGTGCAAGCACACCACCTCATCCAAGGCCAGCAGTGTTCATCCAGAATCTTTTACCTCTGCATGCCCTGCTTTCCCAAGCATGCTACCTAGTCCAGGCGCAGTCTGTACTTGAATCCAAACGGCTGCCCCTCAGCGTGCCCTGCTTTCTCCGGCTGACCTGCCATCGCTCATGTCCCCGGTACCCCTGCCGGGTGCCCCCACGTGCCCAGGAGCTGGTGGACATTGTGCAGCACTGCCCTTTGCTGGAGGAGCTACGGTGTGCAGCACGTGTCCCTGTCAGCCTGGATGATGATCAGGTGGTGGCCCTCATGTCTTGTGTCGCTCATGGAAGCACACAAACAGCCCCTGAACATGCGTCAAGGGCCGCGGTGTGCCCAGGGGCAGCCGCCGCAGCCTCAGCGCCCTCGGCAGCTGGGTGGCAAGGTGGGGATGGCAGGGGGCAACGTGGGGACGAGCAGGCAGCACGGGATACAGGTGCAGACGCGGTGGGCAGTGTGTGGGGGCCAGGCAGCGCACATGCTGGTGGCCACTTCAGCGTGGCAACGCCAGGCGAGGGCCCCCACAGCTCTGCCGCCTTGGTACACGGCCGGCCGCTGCTGCGCGTGCTGGACCTAGCACAGCACGGCGGCTTTGGGGACATGGGCCTGGCTGCAGTCGCACATGCATGCCCCGAGCTCCAGGAGTTCAAGGTCTCACGCAATGGCAGAGTGAGTGCCGAGGGGCTGGCGACGCTGCTGGCCTCGTGCCCAAACCTAGAGCGATGTGCGGTCGTGCGCTGCCGGCACGTCGGCATCGGCAGCCTGCGCAAGCTGCAGAAGCGCTTTGCTGGCGCCACACGCTGTGAGCTGTCAGACGGGCTCGGCAAGCTGTTCCCTCCCCTGGGCCCATCACTGAGCTGACGCATGACGGGGCTGTTCGAGGCTATGGCTGTGCGAACGTCGCCTAACCTTCGGCATCGCTGCGCCGACAGGTTCTGTCAGGATATGAACGGTCCACTGAGGGGTGTGCCGTGGCTGCTGGATGGAGCCAAGACCTACCCATTTAGATTTCTCAGCCCATTGTGGCACAGCTGAAGGCTTAGGAGTGGGGAGTACAGAAATGTACACACCTGTGCGTTGCCACTTCACAAGCAGGCTTTGGTGGTTGGTTGCACTTGGCATGAAGATTTTGGTTGACTTGTCGTGCCTTTTCATATGAACATCAACTTGAAAGCCATGTCAGCTTGGCAAGACGCCACAGGTCACACTCCGTGTGACCGACCAACATATGTTTGGACGTGCCTAGTCATCCTGTGTTTCACGCTTGCGCAACTCACGGTGCCATGCTCCTGCCGCTGAAGGATCTGAAAGGCCACGCACCGTCACTGCACACACCACAGTTGCACAGCTCACCACATCAGCAGAGCATGCCTCCGGCCCAGTTGCCACCAACCAACTGACCAAAGCCACACGCAAGCCTGAGGTGGTTGCTCTCTAGCCGTGTCGGAACACATTTTATCACACTTTTGTTGAGCACTGCTGGAAGAAGAGGTTAAGAGCATGAGCTGCATTACACTTGGCACTGTGCCAGCTACACGCTGGGCAGTGATGCTGCCAGCTGCTTCCATTGCACGCTGCTCAGGGGTGTGCCATGCGCATCACCCAGGAGAAACGTCTCCCATGTGTTAACCGCCATGCAGTTGGAGATGATATTCAGCTGGCCAGTGGCCATGAGGTGGCAGCTGGCAGGTGGGACGGCGCGGCTCCTCTTGGGGCAGGAAGCGGCCACGGTAGCTGCGCAGGGCGGTAGCAGACCCTCCCGCCTTTTCGCCGCCTGCGGCCGAGCTCACAAACATAGACCATTCCTCCCGTCGGAGCTGCCGTGCCGAGAAGTTGACCCTACCGGTGTGCAGGTCTGCCCTCAGCCACTCCCCAGCCGCCATGTTCCTGAGGGCAAAGGTACTGGGAGACTTACTGACCCTGCATGCAGTGCAAACAGGTGCAGGTAAGCTGCTGGGCAGTGAGCGTCTGCAAGCAGAGCTTGTAGGTTACACCGTGCCGCACACAGTATGTGTTCAAGCAAGCTGTGTTGCTGCCATGCAGCACTGCGGTCCGTCCGTCCTTCAGCCAGTCAGTCAGTCTACATCAGCTGTAAACAAGTGTGTATGTATGATGATAAGGAAGGTGCTCTGGGCTTCCCAGATCCTGCACAACATTGCGGAGACCCCCATCCCAAGAAGCATGCAGTACGCTGTACTGCATCACGTCGTGACGCACCTGCCACCCAGTGACAGTCACACTCTAACTGCCCCATGCACTGAGCTCGTTTACCCAGCTGTGCAGCTCCCAGCGCTCATGGTCTCCAAGGACAGTGTGGTTTGTGGCTACCACAACATCAAGGCTCTTATATACCGTAAGCGGCTGACAGGTACTGTCCCCAATGGCAGGACCCTGTCAATGTGAAGCTGCCCAGGCTGCTGCCATCACTCGATTGAGCTGCAGGTGTATGCAGGGCAGTCAGCTGCACGAGCTCTGCTGTGTGCTGCAACTTGGATTCCACATCCACAAGCCACCCCAGCAGCTGGGACAGCTCCAGAGTGTCGTTGTCACCCGTTTCCAGTGCCTTATAATAATAACACGGCGTGTCACGGCGTGCCTTGAGCTCTGCCAATGGTACATGGCTTGCTGCTTTTGCTGCGTTGACCTGCTGAAAGAGTTGCTGCACGAGGCCTTGCAGCTGCTCCTCAGCACCGGGCTACAGCAGCTTCTGCATGGAGTCTGTACACTGTAGGCATTAGGAGCATTGGAGCAGGCACACCAATGAGGATGCATTGTCGCAGGTCGGCACGCTGATGCTGCCGTGCGAGTTCTATGATAAGATTGATAACAGGGGCCCCGCTAGGCCATGTGAGCTGCCGTGAACTGCTGTTCTGATCATATGTGTAGAACTGTAGATGTATATGACTCATACGTATGTGGACAAGCACGTGCACGCCAACTGTACAAGCTGTTTTGTGCATACCCGCACAAATGATCAAGCAGCTCACATGCCGATGGTGCAGGTTGAGATACAGGAAAGCCGCACGCCAGTGCATGCATGCGCAAGCATGCACGGGTGCTTACAAGTGCTGTGTGTATACAGGCATGCACAAATGGTGCATGCACAAATGGTGCAAACATGCACATGCCAGTACACACACCAGCCCAGTTGCCCAGGTCTGCCCAAGCCTCTGTTGCTGGAGGAGTACGGCATACCAAATGACGAGGCTGTCAGGTGCTTATTTGACACAGGACGAGGCTTTCAAAAAGCTAAAAGAACTCAGCACATACGCGCGAACTTCTCCCCCCCCCC
>BDCZ01000610.1:0-30631 GCA_001662365.1 Chlamydomonas applanata
TGGTGATAGATGACTGCATGCTGGCTGCATGCTGCTGCTGCTGCTGCTGCGCGGCTGCTTGACAGGTGCAGGTGATGCACCCAGCTACACCAATGCCCCACATGCTAGGATTGATACTTGTGAAGGTCTGTTCCTCTTGATGCTGTGCTGCCACCATTATGGCATGTGAGCGAGTGCGATCCAAGTGGGAACAGTGAGATGTATCTCTGGGCTCTGAGAATCGCGATGATGCCACTTACTTGCAATATCATCATCAGCGCCCACAGCTCGAGTTGAGTGCGTTGGTCTTCATTCACGTCAGCTGCACTTTCAGCTGTTGTCGTTCACTGGTCCGAGTATTGTCGATGAACGTAAATTATGATGCGACTGGTCCCTGGTTGTTAAGTTTGATGGCTTCTTGACCTGTTCTTGACTTATGATTTTTTCAGCGACAGACCCCCAAGAGCGTTCCTGGGCACTGTTTCGCCCTACAGTAGCACTGTGTATGCTTTTGGCATTGATCTGTGCACTCCTAGACTCAGGCCAATTTTCCCGGGGAAAATTTCCCCATCCATACACACCATAGGTTACCCCCCCCACACACACACACACACACACACTCTGATGCTGTCACCGGGCGTACCTCTGCCACCATGACACCGAGCGTGTCGTACAGCAGCACGTAGTGCAGCAACTTGATGTCCTCGTTGCGACCTGTCCTTGTGCAATCATCGTCAGCTTCCCGTTTCAGCACCTGCAGTGCCTTGATCTCGGCATCCTTGCGGTCCATCTCGTCTGTGAGGGGCTGGATCTCACTCTGGAGAGCGGCCATGGCGCTTGGCACCTGCACGGGGGACACACTCGCATGGCCGCTGTCAGGTGTTGGCCAGGCAGCGGCCAGAAATGTAGGTTGCACACTGCATTTACCGTTCTTAAGGAAAAGGCTCTGGTGACCTGAATTGTTTTGCAGGCACCTACGAATGCACCAGCAATGCTAGAAAGGTCAACCGATCAACTTCGAACTATGCTGAACTACCAAGACAGTGAAGGTCGCGCACAATGGTGTTCGAGCGTAATTGTTTTTGTTTGGGCTGCTAGCGAGTATTATAGCCCTCGGGCCTGGTGTGCCCGACGGGTTGGGGTGTGTGGCGGTGCAGCCAGCATGCCGTGCAGTGATCGACTCAAAGAGATCGAGTGAAAGGCCTGCTTGAAATCCATAAACCCTGCGTACACAAGTGCTGCATGGGCGCGCGCGACGCACCAGGCGGCGCAGGCAGTACAGGCAGTCGCCTTTTCGGTAAACCCTAAACCCTAAACCCTAAAACCCTCAATCCCGCGCACAGGCCGGAAACCATTCTGCTCGTCCAGCATACAAGCATCTAACTGTGCGCACGCACACACCAGCCATTGAGAACCCAATGGCTTCATGCACAACAAGGTGAATTATCGCACCCGCGTGCTCGAGTCCTCGAACTCTCCCAGCAGTGAAATGCCTGCACTTAAGAACCGATCAAAGAGCCGATTCTTAGGTTGTGCGGACTTCTCACTATGGGGCGAGTGCTTCCCAGCGCTACCCAGCAAGATTGTGGATATCAGTGCATGGAACGTATGCTCGGAGCTTTCTGGTCCAGGGTCATGGGTCAAGATCGTGGCCCTGTGCTTGACAGTCGCCATTATTTGCAGCATTGACCGTACAGCCATGTCAGTGGCCATTCTGCCCATGAGCGTACAGTATGGCTGGAGCAGCAGTGTTAAGGGTGCTGTGAGCAGGTGGGTGTGGCACATGGTTGCATGGCTTGTGGGCCTCGACTCGAGCATGCACCCGCTTGCACTCTCTGGACTCACCACACGCACTATACGGGTGAAGAGCAGCAGGAACATGCAGCTCGCTGTAACAAGTGCCAAGGGTGCCCAATGCTCATGCGCAGGCAGTGGCATGATACGCGTGTATGCAGCAAACCGCATATCAGACCCGCTTGCGGCATCGCACTCCTGACAGTCTGCGCTCTCAACACAACACGCCTGCATGCACCTCACACGCCCCTCACTGCGCATACCTCTTTGCAGCTCATTCAATATTGGGCACATGGTAACGAACCTGTTGGGCGGCTGGGCAGCAGCAGTCTGGAGCCCCAAAGACGTTCTCAGCGTGGGCGTCATCGTATGGAGCGCGTTCACCATCCTCACTCCCTGGTGTGTGACTGCGCAGAGTCGACAGACTTCGCAGGCTGTACAGAGTCTACAGACTGGGAGAGTGAACAGTGTGCGATCATCAGCCGCCACCTGATAGGGTCTGAACAGAGCGGGTAGCTGCGGGCTGGGAGGTGAAAGCATGTGCCACCCGCGCCTTGCACTGAATCCCAACTCAAGCCTCCGTGCCCGGGCACGAGCAGCGGCATGGATGGTGACGCAGGGGGGTCCTAATGTGTGCGCTGCTGCCGTGTACCGCAGGGCTGCAGCTACTCGCTGGCTGCCCATGCTGCTGCTTGTGCGCGCAATCATGGGGTTGGGGGAGGGCGTGGCGTTCCCCACGATGCAGGTACAGCCATACTGCCAGCAGGGCTGTACTGCTGACAGCCTGTACTGCTCAAAGGACTGTACTGCTGTCAGAGCTGTACTGCAGGCAGGACCGTGTTGTGAGGCGGGTGCGCAGCAGCTTTGCGCAGCGCTCGCAGCCATGCCGCGTGGCTTCACGGTCCACACTGATGTGCACCGATCTGCTCTGTTTTCCTTCCGTTCTCCCTTCAAAACTCACAGTATTTTGTAATATCTCAAATAAATTATTTTTCGAAACTCACGTTATCTGCTCCAGGCCATCATCAAGGGCTGGATACCCGCGGACAAGCGCTCACGATCTCTCAGGTGAGGCAGTACAGGTGTGTGCACGCGTACTTGTACCGCACACATGTACTGCAGGCGGCATACCGTAATCTGTTACGTGGCACATGGGCACCCCAACCCCGAGTCCAGCCTCCTGCACAGCTCAATCGTACTGCACATCACCCAACCACCAACCTCCCGCACCTCTCACCACCCGATTGCAGTGCGGTGTATTCGGGGCACCAGATCGGCTCCATCCTGTCGCTGCTGTGGTCGCCGCTGCTGCTGGCACACAGCGTGGATGCGTTGTTTGTCGTGTACGGCACAGCCGGCTTTGTGTGGCTTGCTCTGTGGCACCCACTTGTACCGCCGAACCCGCCGCTGCCCCCGCGTACGGCAGGAGCCACTGGGGCAGGCAGTGATGGGGGTGATGGGGCGGCCCCAACAACCGCGTTGCTGGCCAGTGGTGCACAGCACCATATAGGTCAGCTGGCCCACGCACACGGGCCATATGGCAGCCAGTTCGCAGCGCACGGGGCGCACAGCGGGCTGCACCACATCACGCACCTGTCGCCAGACGGGCGTGGCAGCGGGGGCGTGGTAGGGGGTCGGGGTTCGGGGGGCAGCGGGGGTGCAGGTGGGGGCGGGGCACCACTGGGGCTGAGAGACGTACCATGGCGCGAGTTTGCTCGCTCACGGCCGGTGTGGGGTATCGCCGTGGCGCACGCAACGTTTGGCATCACATACAAGTGAGTGGCGGTTGGAGGTGTGACCAGTGTGAGGGTGTCGAGGTGTGAGGAAGGAGGGGCGGTGGTGTCTGTGATGTGTCTGGCAGTGGCAGGCTCAGCGTGAGGTCACGGTGACCGCAGTATGCCTGAACCACCTGAATAATGCGCTTGCCTGCATGCCCTGCTGCTGCCGCCCCTGCAGCATCGTGATTTCATGGCTGCCAAGTGAGTGTGCTACTGCCGCCTCTGCTGTTGCTCCTGCCACTACTGCTGCTGCCGCTACTGCCGCCACGGCTGCTGCTGCCACGGCCAGTGCCATGCGTCCCAGCAGCGCCATGCAACATGGATGCCATGTCTGTAGCATTTCGCACCACCTGGCCCTCCAATCTACCCACCAGTCATCAACCAACCGCCCAACCAACCGCAGCATACTACGCCGAGGTGTTCTCACTTGACGTGAGGTCGAGCTCGTTCCTGTCAGTACTGCCATGGGCTGCCATGGCGGTTGGCACCAATGTGTCAGGCTGGGCGGCAGACTCGCTCATCAACCGCAAGGTCGGTTGCATGGCGGTTGTTCAGTTGGGTGGGGCGGTAGATGTACGCGGGGCTGGGCGGTTGTGCCGAGGTGGGGGCTGCCCTCTTCTCAGGTGGGTGGGTGGTGCGTGGGTGGGTAAGACTGGGTGGGGTAGGGTGCATGTTGGGTTGTTGAAGGCCCTCCGGGGGGAGTGTTGTATCGTGTAGAGACACTTGCGTGCCCGGTGTCTGAATGGAATGCACATGGATTTGATATAATTCATATAAACACACACACACACACACACACTCTGGCAACCCCGTTGCGCACCTGGCCTGCCCCACAACAAATCAAGCCAACCCCCCCATGTGTACTGCTGCTCGCCCCCAGGTGCTGTCCCCCACTCGCACACGCAAGGCGCTGCAGCTGGTGGGCTGTTTGGGCCCCGGCAGCTGCCTGCTGTACCTCGCCGCAGCCCCCCAGCGCGGCTTCCTGTTTGAGGCGGTCAGCTGCCTGACGCTGGCGCTTGGCTTCCTTGGATGCCAGGTGGGCGGGTGTGCTAGAGGATGGGGTAGGGATCAGGGTTCAGGGGAGGGTGGTTTGCGGTGCAGATTCCAAGTTGAGCTTCAGGTAACAGCTGAACCCAGCCTAGACCCTGGCAAGTCCATGATCTCTTGCAGCCCTGTGTCCCTGTGGCATGACTCCCTGCATTCTTCAAACCCTGGCACAACGTATGTGCTTGCGCCCATGAATCCTGAATACACGTGCTGTGCAGGCGGGCGGGTTCGCATCCAACCACCAGGACATTGCGACGCGCTACGCACCCGTGCTGTTTGGCCTGACGAATGCGGGCGCGTCACTGGCGGGGTCTGCGGGTGAGCTCAAACTTTAGTCTTGGGGGTGGGGGGCCAAGGTCAGAGTTTCATCAGGTAAACAAATCAGGTCGGAGAGAGATTTGAGGGCCTCCTGAGTGGAAGCAGTGGGTTCATATGGGGGATGTAGAGCGCCGACGAAGGGATGGGGGATGGGTGGGGGGTGAGGGGGCGGCGCTCGGCTCAGATGCACAGCGTACCAGCACAGTACCAAGTGAAGGTGTTTGTCCTGCATGCCGAGGCAGCTGACGGACACGTGCTGTTGTGCTGGCTACGGCATCACGTGTGCAGGTGTGTACATGGTGGGGGCGATCCTAGATAGGACCGGCTCCTGGTCATTGGTCCTGGGCTTGGTGGCGGTCGCCAACTTTGTGTCGGCGGCCGCGTACGGCGCCCTGGCCACCTCCGAGCCGCTTTTTGATTGACTTGCCATCCGTCTGTCTTTTTCGCTGGCTGGCTGGCTGGCTGGCTGGCTGGCATGACATCTGTCTGTCTGTGTGTCTGTTCGGGTAGCTAGCCAGACTGCCTAAACCGGCTAGCTGATTAGCAGTACTGGCGGGCATTGGCTGGCTGGCTCCAGGCTGGCTGGCTGGATAGCTGTTGGTGTGACATGGGATGATGGGCAGAGCTGTGCGTGCGAGCATGTCATGCTTTGTGTGGTGCGTGCGTCTGCGTCTACTGTCTGTACAATACATGTTGACTTCATAAGACAAGCAGGCTTTGGGCAGCGTGATCAGTGCGTGCACTTGTATACGAGATTAGGCAGCAGTATAAGAACCGTGACGGATCATGAGTGTGGGGGGCTGAGGGGCAGAGAGATGCTGAGGGGCAGACAGCGCTGCGCAGGATGAGAGCTGCGTACGGTCAGAGCTGAGAGCTGGTGCGGCTGCGAGGATGGTGGTACCTCCAGGTCCCAGTCCCAGCCATGGCGCGAACAATGAACTTACAATGACCCCATGGCTGTAGTGCGCAGCCCGTGTGATGTGCAGCCCCGGCTGCTGGGGAGGCAGTACGCACACATGGGATGCGTCTTGCACGCGGCACACCCAGGCGCCAGGGAATCAAACATATCATGCAAGCCCTCCTGAACTGCGCATCGCTTTGCTCCCTCCCAACAGACTGAAGAAAAGGCAGCATATGAATAGTAGCATGAACGCACGCAGGGCAACAGCCGCCAGGCCAGCCACACACTATCCACCTGCCGTGAACGGTAGAGCCACCACGCGTGCCTTTTGGGGCAACCCCTTAACACATGTATCAACCTCTTTCCTCACTTCCCGCAGCCCTGTGCAGCTGCTCACATCCACCTCACATATGCCAGTGCTGAACAGACGCAGCTGCTTGAGCGCCGTGCACATGGACAGGTTGACATGTGCGAGCGCATCGCAGTTGCAAAGCGTAAGGTCTTGCAGCGCTGTGCAGCCCTGTAAATGTGTGAGTCGCTCCAGCTTGGGGCAGAAGCTGATTCTGCAGTCCTCCAGAGTTGCCTGCTCCTCCGGCAGGGACAGCTCAATCAAGTCTTGGCAGCGCGACACGGCCAGCAACTGCAGCATTGTTGCCTTTGAAAGGTCCAGGAGCACCACACTGAGATGCTCTAGGCTTAGCCGCTCCAGGCGTGTGCAGGCTTCAAGGTTGCACAGCTCCGTGAGCTGCTTACACCTCTGTAGTGTGACATCTCGTAGTGCTCCTCCTCCAGCTGGCAGGTGAAGGAAGATCAGCTGATCGCACTTGGACACTTCTAGCTTGCGTAGTGCTGCCGCGCCTGTCAGGCGTAGCGAGACCAGTTGAGAGCAGGACTCAACGGTCACCTTCTGCAGCTCCGTCGCACCCCACAGGTCCAGGCATATCATGCTCCGGATGCCAAGCTTCAGCCGCAGCAGCTGAGAGCAGGCCTCAATCCCGTGTGGGTCTGTGAGCTGGGGACATGTCTGAATAGTCAAATCCTCAAGCGCCCCGCCCGCATGTGGCAGGTGCAAAATCACCAGCGCAGTGAGGTTGCACATGTGCAGGCTTCGCAGTGCTGTTGCCCATGAAAGGTCCAGGCGTGGCAGGCTCAGTCCCATGACTGTCAGACAACGCAGTTGCATGCAGCCCTCCAGGCCATGCAGCTCTGTGAGCCCAGACTGGTTGATGATGGCCAGCTCGGCAAGTGCTCCTCCAACAGCTGGCAGGTGCAGCGAGCCAAGGTCGGGGCATGAGGTAAATGACAAGCTTGACAGCTGCCTGCACGCGGAGCAATCAAGCAGCTCAAAGGCTGCGTCCGAGCAGCGAAGGTCCCTGAGGCTGGCGGAGACGGGATACAGCTGCAAGTCGAGCAGTAAACAATTGTCACAGAACAGCTCCTGCAGCACGCTGCAGCCATGCAGATCCAGCTCCTCTACCCCGGTGTTGCTGATATCCAGATGCACCAGGGCACTGCAGCCTGAAAGGTCGCACACGTCCAGTCCTGCACACGTGGCAGCCAGCCGTTGGAGGCCAGGCACCAGCCGCAGGTCCAGTTTGCGGTCTGTTGGCTGCCGGTTGTACGATATGTCCAGTTCTCGCAGGTTGGGCACCGCTTGCAAGTCCCATCCCCGCACGGATAGCCAGTCGGCCTCCTCAGGGCTCATTGAGAAGCCGGCGTGCATGCCTGGGCCTTGGACCACCAACGACTGCAGTGCTGTGCGGGCCTCGCCATTTGGCAGGAACAGGTTGATGCCATGTTGCAGGTGAATCTCGCTGCAGTTGAGGTGGATGAGGCCAGGGGAGCAGGATGGGAGATCCAGCTCTTGCAGCCCCAGATCCCCGAGCTCCAGGTGCTCAAGCCGTGTGAGTGCGCGCAGCGTGGATGTGCCCAGGCCGTGCACCAGCTTGTCACAACACTTGAAGGCGAGGTGCGTCAGTGCCGGGCAGCTGCCGAGGCGCTTCACACTTCTCAACTGGCAGCAGCCATGCACCACTAACCGCTGCAGGGCAGGGAACAGCTTGCAGTCCAGCTTCAGCCATGTCGCCATACCAGTGACCTCCAGCACACACAGCTGAGGTAGCCATGTGCAAAGGAGGCGTGAGCGCTTCAAAAAATCATAATGCGCCACCAGCCGCAGCTCCTGCAGCTGCCGGGGCACGTCATCCAGCCGCGAAGCTTGAAAGCCCTCCCCCATGCTCAGCTGCAGGCGCCTCAACCGTGGGAATCGGCGCAGGCCCAGCTGATTCCGGTCTTTGACCCCCTCAAAGACGGTGGCTGCAAGGCCCGTCACAGCGCCATCCACGACACCTCTCAGCAGGCGGCATGCTGCGCGTGCTCCTTTGACTGGATTCTGTGATGCGGCAGCTGACTGCTGTGCTCCATTGTCAGGGCCCTCACTGCCTGCCGGTGCTTGACTGTGCAGCAGTTCCTTGCCCACAGCGGCCCATAGACCTATAGGCAGCTCTGTCCATGCCAGCACGCCTGCACACAGCACACAGCACACAGGCACACAGCGACGGGTGTGAAGCATGGGTGTGTGGTTTTCCATGCTGTGCTCGTGGTGCTGCTGGGTGACTGGGGCAGACTGGCTCCAAGCCAAGGGATATCCTAGAAGGGTGTGTGAACCCTGAGTGTGTGCTGCATTGATGCAGTCGAGTGTAGCGTCAAGGACATGGTGTGGGATGATCTTTCGCGAGGCCCACCCCTGTGACTTCCATTGGCAAGCTGTACAGTGTATGCTAAGCTAGCCTGGCAGTTCTGGGTGCAGGCTAGCTGCTTCACGCTGCAGCATCTAATTCACGAGGACATGCACCCTTGTCAACTGCTGGCCTCTGTTCACTGATCACCACAATGCAGCAGGATGGGCGTACATGTTCAGCTGCTGTAATTGCAAACCTTACCGCCAGTGTCCTCTCCCATTGCTCCTGCTTGCCTAGCTGGTCCTAGGACCTTTCGCGCACTCAAGAGCTGTCATTAAGGCTGTAGATTTGATAACGAAGCAGATTTGCTTTGGTTGGTTGATGGCACTACGGCACTATAGGAGCAGCGATTGATATTTAATGCCATTGTAGGCTACGTAAGATCACTGGAAGAGACATTGAAGCCATGATCGATCACTGGGTCACACGTCGAGTGGCGTGGAGTTGGCTTGTAGTAAGCAGCTGCAGCGCGTGCAGTACGTTGAGACCAATGCTAGGGCTGCATGTCAGCATCACCAAGGGCATCACCAAGCATACACCACGTTACAAGTGATTGACCGGCAGGTACCAGCCGCACCAGGAAGCTACTTACATGAGCAACGCTTAATATTGATGCCATGCGTCAAGGCTCTTAGTTTTGCGTGGGTCGGGCATGTTCGGCAGCAATGGGAGCAGGACCTGAGTCCGGAACAATTGACTCGGAGCACGATCTTCATAAGCAGCTGGGTGCGCGCGAGGGACGAGCATTTGTGCAACAACCCCTTCGCTTCCCTGGCCCCATGGCATGCAAGCATGCGCTTGGCGACGCTCAGCAGAGCATGCGCGCGGCACTCTCCACAACCACCACCCCTGCTGCATTCCCTCCCGCCCATCACGTATGCCATGCAGACACACACTCCCTGGACGGCTGTCCACACACACGGACAACAGCTGCCCTGATGGCTAGCCAGCCTGCAGCACCCACCACCACTGTGCCCAAGCGGCTGCAGACGGTGCTGCCAGCACGCATACAAGTGCGTGCGCGTCTTGAGTGCAAGACCACTTGCAGCTGGTGCCCTCATGCGCCTGCCATGCTTGCATTACCTGCTGGTCTCGTATTGCAGTGTACCAAAGAACGCTGACATGCCGATGGACTGCAACTGGGGCTGAGCACTGGAGGCCGGTGGCTGTATTCTGAGGCATCATCGCAAAACGCACACTGCACACCGCACCTGGATGCTGCCACACTTTGAGCCAGTAAGGTGTGTATTGCAAACCAAACCTGCTGCAGGCCATGCTGATGGACAGCTCCTCATCCTTAGATGATGACGATGAGGCAGCCAGCCATGCAAGCAGCGGCAGCAGTGAGCGGCACACCATGCAGCACACCGCTGCCACACAGGAGGGTGTCCACATGCACCTTGAGAGTCCCTCAGCCTTGGGCGGGCAAGGGATGGGCCTCGAGGGTCCTCAGGCCCAGCGCAGTGCCATCGGTACATTGACGCCTGGCTCAAGCCAGGCCCCCAGCGCGCACGTCAGCGCGGGCGGTGCATCTGACAGCTGCAGCGCGGCGGTGGGCCACGCGGCGCTGCTGCTGCAGCCGTACCACATGTCTCACGATGCGATGGGCCATGAGGTGGCAGGCGCTGAGGTGGCACTGCACCACGGCCCTGTGCATGGGGGCGGTGACTTGAGCGAGGGAGGGCGTTTCAAAGAGCGGGTTGAAGGTGGCATGCACGAGGACGAGGACAAGGAGGAGGAGGAGGAGCAGGAGCAGGAGCTAGAGCAGGAGGAGGAGGAGGAGGACGCGCTAGGGTTGGCATTGGAGATGGCGGGGGCCATGGAGCATGACGCCGGCCACACGCAGCAGCATTTGCCACACGGGCGCAGCAGCAGCCGCCGCTGCAGTGGCAGTGGCAGTGGCAACGGCAATGATGCTGCCAGCGGTGGTGGTGGCGGTGTGTGGAAGGGCGCCCCACTGGCAGGCCATGCCCAGCAGGCAACCATGCAGGTACCACATGCACAGCTGGTGGCCATGGACCCGGCCGGCTCCATTTCCTTTGGGGACGATGGCGTGGGCAGCTGGGCACCTGGCATCATGGCGGTTGGTGCGCGGCATGGGTCAGGTGCAAGCGCATGGGGCCACATGGCCAGCACTGCAGCCAGTGGGGCTAGCGCTGGTGGGGGCAGCAGCGACGGCTTTGCAGTTGGGTATGAGGAGGAGGTGCCCTCTGGGTATGAGGACGAGGAGCAGGAGGAGGAGGAGAAGGAGGAGGACGATCGTGAGCGGCACGGCTGGGCAGGGGGCCAGGGGGCAGGGGAGGGAGAGGAAGCGGAGGAGGAGCTCTACACTGACAGCTTCGAGGCTGAGGAGCTGCATGTGCCTGCAGGGCGGGCGCGGCAGGGCAGCAGTGCGGGCAGGATTGCTCGTGTGTTTGCGACGGGCAAGGTGGGGTATGATGTGGACACGTATGGCGAGGGGGTGGAAGGGGAGGAAGGGGAGGGTGCATGGCCTGGTGGCACGCCCCCCGTGTTTGAAGGCAGCGAGGGAAGCCTGACGTCGGTGGAATCTGCCCATGCTGCCGCCACGTATGCCGCACTCCCCGGCCTGCCCCGACCTGCCCGTACCGGCAGCCGCACCGGCAGCCGTGGCGGCAACAGTGGTGGCGGTAGCAATGGCGGTAGTAATCGCGGCTCAGCTGGGGGTGGCAGCAACGGTGGAGGTGGTGTCCCAGGCAAGCGCACGAGCGCGCACAGCAGCGCCAGCAGCGGGTGGGCCAGCACCTACAGCTGTGAGCTGTATGAGGGGCAGGAGGAGGAGGCGCGGGCGCGTGTGATGGCGCTGCGGGGTACGGGGTACACGACCGGGGGCACCGGGGGCACGAGCAGCGGCGGTGGCAGCGCCAGCGCGCAGCGCAGCCGCCGGTCCAGCGACCAGGGACGTGCGCAGCTTGTGGGGGCCATGGAGCCGGGCAGCGATGATGGCGCGGCAGCAGCCAGCGCAGGCAAATACCTCGGCAGCGCAGCAATCCATTCTTCGGTTAGCTTGCGGAGGCTGAGTGAGGCCATGGCGCAGGCGGAGGCGGTGCTGGCGGCGGACGCAGCTGTACCAGGGGCAACATCCAGGGCAGCAGCAATGCTTCCAAAGGCCCCAGTGCCCTGGGCGCTGAGCGGTGGGAGCGGCTCTGGTTTGGATGGCGCTGGGAAGCGCAAGCGATCGGCCCAGGGCAGCAGTGGCGGGCGCGGGTCCAGTGGAGGCCGCTCCCTGGCCAGCAGCGAAGCCGACCTGCAGCAGCCTGGGCGTATGGCGGCAGAGGTGGCGGCGCCAGTGGGGACAGCAGGGGCACTGGCAGCAGTGGGGGTGGCAGCTCGGCAGCAGGGCACTGTGCCGCCGGTCGCACCAGTGACGCCAGCCAAGGCGGAGCCAGTGCTGCTGCAGGCACCGGGGGCAGGGCCGGACCCAAAAGAGGAGCAGCACAGGGGTACACAGCTCTGGTCCCCGCCAACGGTGTCAGAGGCGCAGGCCCCAGCCACCCTCTCCACCGGTGCCTTCAGCTCAGCAGGGGAGGGCCACATCATCACTGTGCCAATTGCGTTGCCACTTAACACGGCTGTGACCGCGTCACGGGGCGGGTCACAGGCGGGCTCGTCTGATATCCTGGTGATCAGCCGTCACAGCAGCGATGCGGGCCGTAGCGAGAGCGCTGCAGGCACATCTGTCACAGTGTCTGCAGCCCCTGGGGCCGCCACAGCGGGCGCCATGGTTCTGCTACCACCTGTTCGTACCGCCTCCGGCAATACACCCAGCCGCGGTACGCCTGGCCGGCGCGGCAGCAGCCGCGTGTCACGGGCATCGTCACAGCCGCGCGGCGACTCACTCTTCAGCGCGCTTGAGGCCGAGCTCGCTGAGATCGAGCGCATGTACGTCACGGATGAGCAGCCGCCAGGAGCACCGGCCTTGGAGGCAGCAAATGGAATGGGGCCGGCAGAAGGAGGCACGGGGCACCTGCTGGTGGCCGTGGGCAGTGAGGGCTTGCGCACCTGGAGCCCTGTGCGTGCCACCCAGGCCGCTGGGGGGTCGCTGCAGTACAGGCCTGGCAGTACAGGCAGGCGCACCAGTACAGACGCGGCAGTGGATGCCGCGGCTGCCATCGCTGCCGCGGCGCTCGCGTCCCCCCGCGCCGACATTGCAATCATGCACGCACCCAGCCTCCGCACCACAGGCCGTGTCACCATGCCCGACCCCCTGCCGGCTGGTGCCCAAGGAGGCGGCCCGGCGGCTGGTGCTGCCGCCGCAACCTTGGGGTACTCTGCCAGCTGTCCAGGGGGTGTCCCGGTGGGAGCCCCCGGTGATGCTCGGCCGGCTACGCCGTCGCGTGGTGGCGGCCGCTCGCGTCGGCCCAGTGCCCCGCCCAGCCCCAGCCTCAGCCAGCTGCTGCATGACGCGTTTTCAGAGCAGGACGAGGCAGATGCACACACGGCAGGGGCTGGGGCGGTGGTGGGGGCTGTGGAAACTGAGGCAGCAACTGCTGAGATTACGGGGGCTGTTGTCAAGCGGGCCACTGCAGTCGCAGCCAGCACGCCACCTGTAGGCGGCACAGCAGCAGCTGTAGCCATGGCACTCGGGGGTGCTGCAGCACCTTCGCCCTCTTCGCAGCAGCCTGTGGTGCGCTCCCTGAAGGGGCTATTTGATGAAGCAGGGGCTGATGGAGAAACGGCAGGTAGCCAGCTGTCCCAGGAGCCTCCAGCCAAGTCAGCAGGCGGCATGGCCGCAGGCGCACTTGGGGGTGAGGCCATGGGTGCAGGGCCCTTCGGCGAGGCCGGCTCTCCATCTGCTGCGGTGTCTGATACCAGCGTTGGTACCAGCGGTGTGGCTGAGGCAGACCGGGGCGTATTGCTGCAGCAGCTGGATGCGGCGCAGTCGGAGCTGCAGGTGCTGCTGGCACGTGCGCTGGAGCTGCGGTCAAGTGGTGGTGGCGGCAGTGGCCCCACGCCTGGCATCATCACCACCGTCACTAACTAT
Organism: Chlamydomonas applanata; assembly: GCA_001662365.1. NCBI lineage: Eukaryota > Viridiplantae > Chlorophyta > Chlorophyceae > Chlamydomonadales > Chlamydomonadaceae > Chlamydomonas > Chlamydomonas applanata. The sequence goes on from BDCZ01000610.1 coordinate 13,561, forward strand.
TACTCAACCGTCGCAGCCAGCAGGACTGACACGCACGTGGCAGCACCGGCAGCAGCCGAGGGCATTAACACGTACCGGGTGACCGACTCGCAGGCCGGTGGTGACACAGGTGCTGGGGGCCTTGACCCACGCTCAAGAGGGGGCAGTACAGCAGCACTGCTGGCGGCGGTACTGTCTCACGGGGGCTCCAGTGTGACCAGCTACCGCAGTACAAGCAGGACGCAGGAGGAGGACGGCCTGTCCTCCACCTTGAATGCACACATTGTGCACCAGCAGCCACCGGACCCTGCCACGCTGCTGCAGCCAGAAGACACCCTGCCACTGGCACGCAGCACTGGCAGCACCGGCAGCGGGGGCAGCACCGACAGCAGCAGCACGGGAAGCAGCGGTAGCAGCTCCGCCGGGGTTGCACATAGCGTGGGCGGCGGTGCGACAGCAGCTGCTGCTGCGCTGCTGGGCTTACCGCAGCCGGGCGCTGGGGGCGCTGGGGAGCAGGGCAGGGGGGTAGAGGTGGAGGCGGAGGAGACTCTCACGTCACACCTGCTGGAGCAGCAGGCGGCACTGCTTATGGCTGCCCTGGCTGCGGGCGGGACTGGCACCACCTCTGGCGTGCAGCAGCAGCAGCTGGCATCCGCAGGAGCGGACGTAGCAGTACGCCACCGCCCAGATCGCGGCAACACACCTGGCATGCTTGGCCGGGCGCGTACTGGCAGCCTCAGCGCCCTGGGTGGGCCCCCAACGGGGGCAGCCGCAAGCGTTGTGGCAGCGCGCACGAGCAGCAGCGGCAGCGCTGGCAGCCAGCATGGCGCGGCGGCTGCAAGCATCGATGCCGCTGCCTCCTTGCTGGACTCAGTGCTCACACTAATGACACCAGCAGCAGGGGCGGCTGGGGACATTGCACCAATGCAACCTGTAGCCCCTGCACCACTCCAGGCATCTGCAGCGCCACCAGGGGGGGCCTCATGGGCCGCAGGTGCTGTTCCTGGCCTTGTGGCTGCTCCCCGGCCACCCTCCTACAGCGGATCGGCTGCTGCCACAGCCACCGCGGCACCCTATGCAGCTCCGGCTGCGCCGCTGTCATCTCTGGCACCAGCGCTACAGCCGCAGACCATCCCCGCCTTGCCCGCGGCAGCTGCCCTGGACCTGCTACCACAACAACCACTTCCTGTGTTCAGCAGCAACAGCAGTAGTGTGCCCTCGCCGGCTGGCGGTAGGCGCTACGGCCGGCCCCCCTCCCCACAGGCGCAGTCAGCTAAGCAGCAGCAGCAGCAGCATGCTCCTGCCGCTGCCTCCAGCAGCTGGGGGGTGTGCCCATTGGAGCGGGGGCCAGGCCCCACGCCCGGCAAGCCATCCAGCACCACTCGCAGCATCCTCGCACGCCTCGCATCCCCGAAGCCCCTATCCGCTGCGCTGCCGCTGCCATCCAACACAACCACGTCTGCGCACGCGCACGCGCTCGCACACCCGCTGCGGCACTCCACCACCACGCTGCATGTGCTGCAGCACACGGCGGCCCCCACGGGGACAGCTGCTGCAGCGACAGCGGGCGCCCAGTGGCAGGTTGGGCCAGGGGCAGGGGCGGCAGGGCTGCGCACGTCTGCAGACGGCCTGTTCCCCATGTTCCCGGGCACTAGCAGCGGCGTGCTGGGGGCAGGGCGCACGTCCGCGCCCACAACACCCTCCCATCCGCACAGCCGTAGGACCAGCACAGCTCACAGCGCCAGTGTGCTGGCCTCTGCGCCGCACCCACATGCTGCACCTACATGGGGCACCACAACGCAACCACCGCCTGGCGCGGCCCGGCTGGCAGCGCAGCGCGTGCTGTGGCCACAGACGCTGGGTGCAGCCTGGGGAGGGTCCATGGCAGCTGGCTCGCATGGCACCCCGGCACAGCCGACCTCCTCACTGCGCTCCCTTGGCCCGGCCCCCAGCCCAACAAACATCGCACCCTTTGTACCGCGGCCGCCAGACGCTGCGCGCGCCATCCCAGTGGCGGTACCTGTGATGTCACACCCACAGCAGTACTACGACGCGATGCTGGACCGTTCGTCTGACCTGCTGCAGCGCCTGCACTGGCAGCAGCTGCAGGCGGAGCAGCGGGCACAGGCAGAGGAGGCAGACATGGCGGTGGCACTACTGCTGGCACCAGGTACGGCCCTGATGAAAATAAAACCCTGAAAACCCTAACAAAACCCCTGCGAAAACCCTACAAAAAGCCTTGGAAGAACACAAAAAAACCCTAGAATCATGCAATGTGCCTGCCGTCCAGGGAGCTTTGTGCAGTGGTGCCCTGGCCCTCATGCTTAGCTATGCGTGCGGATGGGCATGTAGGTGTTGAGATGGACAAGCAGGCATACCGTCATTATGCATGCTGCACGCACAAGAATAACCCCAAGCTGTGTGGCCTGTGTCCACTGCGCCTGCACCTTGCTGCCGCAGGGGCCTCTCTCCACACCACATGCTGAGCTCGCACTGTACTGTACTCAAGGCCAATGTCAATAGTGTGGATTGTGTGCGCTCGCAGGCAATGGGCTGGATGCGCGCATGGCACAGCCGGTGGGGGCGGCTGAGGCTGCTGAGCTGGCAGAGCTGCACCGCCTCGTGCGCATGCGCCAGGTGCGCCAGATAACATCCATGTGTTCACGTAGATACTGTGGACCGTCACCCGAGACTGATGCAGCACTGCATGCACGCGCCTGCAGGCCAGTGTAAGGGTCTGTAAGGTTCTGCCTTTGCATATTATTTTGCCTCAGCCTTTGTGGTGGCCTGGCCTTGTCCTCCCATTGTCACTTGGTGTGGCTTTTTACAGCTGTTGTGATCCTGCCTCCAGTCCTGAACTGCCGGCTCTCGGTTGCCTGGGCATTATTGGTCAGGTGCTGACCCCGCTGGAGCGTGTGAGGTTATGGGTACGAGTGGAAGCACTGCTTGCATCACGGCTGCCACCACCCCCGCTCGCGCCCGGCTCACCCCGGGCCATGGCCGCTATGGCTGCTGAGGCGGCGGTGGCCGCCGCGGCCACTCCCTCGCGCCAGCCACGCTATGCGAGTGCGCAGTCCGTGGCGGCTACGCCCACCAAGCCTGCGACCGCACCAGGCGGTACGCCTATGGGCCCGGCAGCTGGCCCCGCTCCCGCAGCTGCCGCTCCAGTGGTGCACGCTGAGCTGGGAACGCCCCGTTGCCAGTACAGCAGTACGGACACTTCTGCCGCCGCAGGTACAGGTGCAGCTGGTACCGCAGTGTACTTGGGCTCAGTTGGCCCAGCAGGGTTTGTAGGGGAGACAGAGGTGGATGAGCTGGAGGAGGGAGCAGCTACACTGGTGGACCACACACTGGCAGCTGTGCACCGGGCCGTGGCACCAAATGCCACGCTGGCCCGGGTCATGGACCTTGGGTGGCAGCAGCTGCGGGAGGCACAGGCCCGTCGTGCGTTGTCCTCGCCGGGCCGCTCACCCCCGGGCAGTGCACGGCGCGGGGTGTGAGTGTGTGATGTGATCGCGTGGGCCCGTCATCGTATCAGGGTATGAGGGTATTGGGGGGGGTTGTGTGGGTGGCTACAGATGGGGTGTAGACGGTGTACATGCTCAGCTGCCGTGGTAGGATCTCGCGCTCTGCTGCACTGGCATTACTTGTTGGCAGTTGTTGAGTGCAAGGTACAGAAGCACATTCTTCGTGCGTTAGAGTGCACGGTTAGGGTGTGGTCCTTCTGTGTTAAGGGACATGGTTGACTGCACTGCTTCGCAGCCTGCAGTGTTGCATGGCCATGACCTGGCCTTGTTGTTGCTTGCTGGGTGAGAGTCCGTAAATCTGTGCATGCGGTTGGGAGCAACAGAACATGTCAGTGGCCATGCGTGTTCGGCATGGTAAACTAGCCCTGTGATAAACTGCGCAGCACTCGAGGCATGGTACGCTTGCATGAAGCCTCATCTATGATGAGTACAGATTTCATGCCGTGCACATCCTGATGTTACACGCATGTGCTCAACATGAGTTGGTGTAAGCATACTATGTGTTGCAAATGCATGGCTGCCGGCAGCGCCTGCACACACGCCTCAAGTGTGCCAGCCGCTGGCAGCGCGCACACAGTTTCTGATGTCTGCCACGTGTCAGCAGTGGTGTCTGCCACATGTTCAGGGTGTACGTGGATGTCAGCAGTGATGTCTGCGACATGTTCAGGCGCAGCCATGCACCATCGCAGCCCAAGCAGTGCAGCGCACAGGAGCAGAAACTGTCTGTCTGCCTTCTTTGTGTGCTGCCGTAGACATCGCCAGGCTGCACATCCACCCTCTTGTGAGATGCTACCCATCCGGCAGTACGTACTGCACTAAAGAGGTCACATCCAATGCGTCAGCCACCGCAAAATGTCGCACGCGCCCAATCAGCCTCTCTAGACAAGAGTCGGAGCAGTGCAGTGCGTGAGGCCGTAGTGACCTGACTCCGACTGATCGAGAGATGCCTGAGGCTATTTTTTTGACTCGCATCCGTAATCAGCGTAATCAGCGTAAATGTATGATAGCGGGCCTTGGAGCGGCCTTCGGGGCGCTGGTGTGAGTGTCCAGTTGGGGATGCACCATGAGTGCTCAAATCAGCATGCATGATCTCGAGATGCATGATGTTCTAGCATGTGGCTCTAGATGCCAGCATCATGCATGGGTCCAACATGCATCCATGTTTCCATGGTCATGCCCACATGGTGCATCTCCTGCGAAACGTGCAGGCTATGGGTGCTTGTTAAGATAGACAACTGGTCATCCACGAGCCCAGCCGGAGCTAAACCCTCCTCCAAGCAACGTGAGGTCGTGCACAGTAGGAAGCCACAGACAGCAGAGGCAGCGGCACATGTGAGTGGCCGGGGGGCCGCCCATTGGTTGACTGCAGCTGCAGCTGCTGCATGCCACCTGGGCTGCCTGAGTCGCAGCTGCACCTACCATGGCTTAGCTTGCAGGATGAGAGCCGATTGTTGGAACGTGTTCAGCACCAGAGCTGTGACCCTCGTGATGCTGCGCTCAAAGGAAACCACAGCATGGATTATCACTGATCCGGGTGTGGGCGCATGCTTGCATTGCATGCTTGCATGGCATGCTTGCATGCGCCCCTGGTCGACAAACCCACCGGCACACTGTGCGCGTGCTGATGTGCTGATTGTGAACCTTGGCGAACCTTGGCGATTTGGGCGCGGCCGGCGACCCCCACAGGAGCAGCACATGCGCCATGTGTACGCGCAAATGTCAGAGGGCTTTGCGGCCAAGGGGCTGGACCTGGAGGCCATCCATGCCATGCGGCCTTGGTTCCACGGCATCGAGGGCGGTGAGCAGAGATGAGATGGGTTGAGGGACGGTTGAGGGCTTTGAAGGATCAGGGCGATGGGTGCCAGCCATTGACAATTCATGATTCATAGCAGTTGGGTTCATATCAGTTGGGTTCAGGCTCGTGAGGGGTTGGGAAAGGCTCAAAGGGGTTGCTGGCGGGTAAGGGGCAGTCCTGGGCCATGGTGGTGCGCTGGCGATTGGTGCGTGCTTGCGTGCGGCTGCTCTGCTCCTGCATGTTCTGAGTTGTTTTCTGGCCCCGCTTGCTTTGGCACCTCCTGTACTGCCGCTTCACTGCCCATCCGTACTGCCGCGGTACCGTGCAGACGCGCTGCCGTGGCCCAAGCAGTACAGCCAGCTGGCTGACCCACTGCCCCCCCATGCGGTACGGCTGCTGGTGGTGCCTTTTGAGGAGTCACCCACGATTGTGGCAGCAGCAGCAGCAGCTACTGCTGAGATTGCAGCACTGCTGCCCCAGGGCACCAAGGTGTTCATGAACAGCCGTACACAGGTGGGGGTGGGGTGCAAGGTTACATGTATTGCACTTATGGTACTTTCCCTAGGTTCAGGGTAGATGGGTTCACGGTTTTGAGCTACGAGTGTGGCAGTGTGCGGCAGTGGGGTCAAAGCAGGTACACTGGCTGTGGCTGCTTTGGTGGTGCGGCGTGTACGACAGAGGGTAAGGGATGGGGCGGGGAGGGCTGCTCCAGGGCAGTCTCATCCATACCTTCAGCAACGCCTGCTGACACCCTTGCTTCCACCCCACTCATGGCGCCGTTGCCATGCGTATCAGCACCCGCACTGCCGTACCGCCATCAAACTGCTGCCACCGCTGTACTGCCGCACCGCCGCAGTACCACTGCACCGTGTTTCACACGTCCTACCCGACCGACACGCGGCCCGACGCACTGGCAGCCGACGGGGGCGTGGCCGACCACAGCACCCCGGCGTCCCAACGCCGCGGCCCGACCGAGAGCGAGCTGCGGCGGGAGACTGCTGCACTGACGCGTGTTGTCGCGGACGCGCAGCGGCCTGTGCTGACGCTGGAGCGGGTGGTCATGACGCGCACCGGCACGCTGCTTATCACGTGGGTGACCCGGATCGTTGCGTGAGCCCTCTCTTCCTGTTCTAAGAACCTTCTGTTCCTGTTCTGTGAACTCTCTGTGAGCCGTCTGTTCCTGTTCTGTGAAGTGTGAAGCCTCTGTTCCTGTTCTGTGAACCCCGTGAAGGCTACAGGTTTGTTCTGGGTGTGCATCTGTGCACTGTGGGCACAGCATTGGGTCAGGGTTCGCACTGAGGGGCATACTGCTCATCACATGGCCCCGGACCATACCTTGGCTGTGTACCCGGTTGACGTGTAGGCTTCAAGGTTGGGATCTCAGGGCTTTGCACTGATGGTTGCATCCTAAAACCTGACGACCTGCATCTGAATCTTGGATCCTGAATCCTGAATCCTGCATCTTGGATCCTGAATCCTGAATCCTGTGTGGCAGGTGGGTGGACGAGTCGGGAGCGCTGTCGACGCTGCGCTCCACGCTGCACAAGACCTTTCCGGGTGCCTGCACGCGTCAGGTGGGGCAGTACAGTACTGCCTGTACCGCTATGATGCTGATGGCGGTACATGTGGGCCGCACTCACCGATCTATGTGCCATGCCTGCCTCTAGCAAATGCACAGTTGCATGAGTTTAGCACCATCTTTTAAAAGATCATGTCGCGAGAAGACCGTTAAGGGGCTGTATGCGAGAGGGTATGTACAAGGCCAGCAATGCATAGGAGCCAGTTACGTTTACAGTTGGGTTACTACAGGCATCCAGAGGGTATGTAAAAGGAAATGATTAACAATCTAGTAGCTGTGTGCCCGGAGCTGCAGGCCTACTGCGGGGACTAGTTTTGGCATGAATGCTGGTCATTGTGCCCTGCTGGCTTGCCCTGCTAGCTTGCCATGCGATGCATCCATGCCCTCGAGGGCAATGCCGTGCTGCGCTGCGCTGCACTGTGCTCTGCGTGCTGCGACACGTGCTGTGGCGCGCTGTGCCGTGCTGTGCCGTGCTGTGACGCGTGCTGTGCCGCGCTGTGCCGTGATACGTGCTGTGCTGTGCTGCGCTGTGCGCTCACAGGCCACCATCATCCACACCACACTGCTGCGTGTGGTAGACGTGGCGGAGCAACTGCCGCCCAGTGTGGTGGACGAGGTACGGCAGGCAGGCATCCGCATGCAGTACGGCAGCACTACTGTTACAGCAGCATTACAGCAGTGCACTATTGTACTGCGGGTTTTCTGGCGGTACTGGAGGTGTATATGCACACAGTGCTAGCAGCCTGCATGCAAATCTGTGACATGTCACACAGAGCCTCGGGCCCTGCAGCCCTGTGGCAAGTGCGAGGCAGCAGGCATGTCTGTCGCTGCTCGCCCGTGTGCGTACTGCACCGACGCTGCCGGTCATGGCACAAGTACATTTTTTAAACGTCGTGTAACCGCTTGGCCAGCCAGCATGGCCTGGGCTGGATCATAAGGCCAGTGTTCATGGCACAGAGCTTCACAGGTGCATGCCTGGCCGCCTCCACGGCGCGACACCCCATCGCTTGTGTAGTGTAGCTCTGCCTGTTGGCGCACGCAGCTTCGTCTGACCGTGTGTGGACCTCCGTGCCGTGTCTGTGCGCGCACAGGTGAACGAGGCGTGTGCGCGCTGGACCGCCCGGCTTGCAGGCCGTACTTCATCCCCCTCGGTGCTGTGGTGGGTGCACGAGTCCGAATTCTCCACCATCACTGGGGACCGCACACGGCTGCCCATCGGCGTGCCCCGGGCATCGGACACGAAATGAGGCTGCTGAGCACGCTGTGGCACTGCTGTGTGCTGTGCTGGCGCTGTGTGCTGCACTGACGCTGTGTGCTGCGCCGCACCTGGGCCATGCCGCGAGCCAGAGCACTTCCGCATGAGCCATAACACTTCCACATGCGAGGCGCCGGAAGAGGGGGGCCCACAAGATTCTATCCTGAGGCTGTATGCCAGTCACCTACAAGGATGGGTTCCTCGTCAAAGGGTTGTCTGCTGCGCACCAGGCAGGAAGGGAGCGGGAGTGAGAGGGAGCACGTGTGACCATGGTCAGTTGCAATGCGATTCGCACTTCTGGGCACTTGATATCGTGTGGATTGCTGCTATCCAGTTCAAGGATGGGGGCGGACGCGTTTACTGATGGAAACCAGGCCTTTGTAGAAGAGGAGTTTGCAAAGGCACTGGATTTGTACGCACAGGTGTGTATGTTGCCGCTGATGTTGAAGTTTGTGCCAGAGCACGCCGCGTAGCGAGGGTGTCGCCACCGAAAGACAAGCACTTGCTGATGAACAGTTTATTACCACACATAACAGGCGCTCCAGGCAGATCCCAGCAACGCAAAGATCTACGAGTGCAGATCAGCATGCCACCTCAAGCTGGAGAACTACCTGGAGGCAGCCGAGGACGCTTCAAAGGCAATCGAACTGGACCCATCCATGGCAAAAGCCTACCTGCGCAAAGGGTGAGCTGGGGTTGTTCTAGAAACCAGCATTATTATCTGCGGAACACGCTGGCCCTTGCTAACTTGCTCGTCCCTTTGCTTTGTACGCGCAGCATCGCTTGCTTCCATTTGGACGAGTACGAGGCAGCAAAACAGGCATTTGATGCGGGCGCCAAGCTAGCTCCTGACCAGAGCCAGTTCAAAACGTGGATCCGCAAGTGCCAGGCAGAAATCGATGGTGCGTGCGGATGTTGGGTCACCCTGTGCATGGCACATTATGCCTTGCAGGTCTGCATGGTGCGTGCCTGTCTGCATGGACGAACACCAAGAATCACCATGCCACGCTCCATCCCGCACTGCTGTATGCAGATGCTGAGGAGCAGGCACCCGCACCCAAGCAACCAGCACCCACAAATTCAGCCCCAGCGCCAGGCCCCACCCCGGCCCCTGCCCCCTCCACCTCACCCGCACCTGTGCCTGCCCCAGCTGCAGCCTCCCCACCTCAGCCCAGCACATCTACACAGCCCCTATCCAAGGCTGCACCCCCTGTGGTGGAAGCCAAGTACCGGCACCAGTGGTACCAGCTACAGAACAAAGTGACCGTGGATGTGTATGCCAAAGGGCTGAAGAAGGAGCAGGTGGCAGTGAGCTTTGAGGAGCAGCAGCTGGGTGTTGTGATCACTGCAGAGGGCAGTGGGGAGGAGGAGTACCGCCTGCATGTGCCGCTGTACGGCAAGGTGCGCAAGCAGTTCTGGCCTGCGAACCTGTTGGCCTGTTCTGAGCTTGTAAAAAGGTTGGGGTTGGGTGTCTAGCAGGCTACTTAGAACACCTGGCCGTGTGAGGTGCAGTATTTCCCTGTCCCTTCCTTTTCCTGCATCCTGAAATGAAGCGCAAGCGCACACCCTAATGCCCCGTCCCTGCCCTGTTTTGGTGCAGATCGACATCAACCAGTGCAAGTGGGAGGTGCTGAAGACCAAGATTGAGATCACCATGACAAAGGCCAACACGCTGCAGTGGGTAGGTGTGCTTTCTTTCCCTTGCAGAAAGAGCAGAGGGTGGCTGATCTGGCTGCGCATTTTTGTAATCGTGGCTGGCATTAAGCGCTTGTGGGTTTTTTGCATTCCAAGGCCGATGGCCCCGTACAGCAAGGAGCAGGCCCCACAAGAGTGTTGGGCCTGTATCTTCTTGCGAAAAGGCACTCCAAAACACCTGCCAAAACACATACACACACACATTGTGGGCATTGCACTTTCGTGAAGAGGTCTTAGCGTGGCGCGGTGGCTGTGTGCCTTCACAGGGTAGCTTGGAGGCGAGCTGCGCAGTGGCGGCACCCAACTACAGCAACCCGGACGCAGCGCCTGTGGCAGGTGAGGGTGCTGCACAGGAGCAGGGGTGTGGCTGTTCTCTCTTCTTGAAGTGGAGTTCAAGTTTCCTCGTATACTGCGGCACGGCTGTACGGCTCATCCCCCTCACTGGAGGACATGAGCATCTCTATCAGTTTGCTGCTTGAGAGGAGGCTCGAGCCACAGGATTCGCGTCACCTGCAAACAGGGACACGCTGCACTACATGTAACATTATTCGGCTTACGTTCATGCTGAAAAGCGCATGCTTTACCATAAGGGAATGTTACAATACGGTACACCGCGCCATCCCGCAGGCAAGTACCCATCCTCGTATGCCAAGGCGCCCAAGGACTGGAACAAGCTGGAGGCCGAGGTCAAGGTGGGGTGTCTTGCATGCAAATCTCATGAGAATACCATGGAGGCACCTGGCATGCAATGACAAATAAGGCCGTCTCGCGTGCCACGACAATACCAACCTGTCCAGCATCCCCCTGGGTGCTAGCTTTCTCCTAGCTTTCTACAGAATGCCCAGAGTCCCCCGCCCCTGTGCCCCCACACCCTCAGGACCTGGAACAAAAGGGAGAGCTGGATGATGGCGACCCCCTCAACAGCTTCTTCAAGAAGATCTTCTCTCAGGTGCGCACGTGTGGTGTGAGGTGCCCTCATGCGACCATTACGTGCCGAGTAAGAAGCAGGAAGTGTCACGGGCAGATCACGAGCACACGAGCAACCAGCACTGTACACCCGCACGTGTTCGTGAAAATGTGTGTGGGATGTGTGTGTGCGTGTGTTACATCGTACGCCCAAGTTGGCGCATACACGCCTGCCGCGAAGCAGGATTGACAAAGGGGGGTTGGTCTGAGCAGACTGAAAGTTGCAGGAGTAGTGCCAGATAACTCTAGCTGGACAGGCCAGGAGGCCAACAATCTGGGTAGCAAATAGGAAAGCATGGATCTGGCTGAAAACCTAAAGCCACTAGCTTGATGGCATAGCGAGTCCAAACCTAAGTGCGCGTGGTACGTCCAGCGCCGGTCCATGCATGTGCGCGACCCTTTATCTGCACTCTCTTTCCCCTCCACACCGTCTTCCCTCTTTGTGCTGTCTTCTACATTATCATCTGTCAAATCTGCTCATTTTGTTTGTTTCAAATCCGATTTATACCTGGTGTTCTTCATTTTGATTTTAATCTTTTGGCGGCGTTGCAGGGCGACGAGGACCAGCGGCGCGCGATGATGAAGTCGTTTGTGGAGAGCAACGGCACTGTGCTGTCCACCAACTGGCAGGAGGTGGGCGCCAAGACAGTCGAGTGCACGCCGCCGGACGGTATGGTGGCCAAGAAATGGGGCGAGGCGTGAGGGCAGCCGCAACACGATGTGAGTCACCACAGCAACGGCGCACTCCTGAAGCCCTGGTGCCGGCATGGCCTGAGCGGCCTGGTACTGTTTCAATCAGGATTGCTGAGCGATGGGGTGGTGTGGGATGCGGCGGCTGGAAAGCAGCCATGGCACGAGGGGTGGGTGCGTGGGGCTCTTGAAGCCAGGGGTGGGTGGGTGAGCAGCAGAAGCAGCAATACTGGAGGGCGGCGAGGATGCATTGTGCATGGCGTTACATGCCTGTGCAGTTAAGATGTCTCATACCTACGGTAGGGTGACGTGTGTGCAGGATGCTGTGGCAGGATGGAGGTGCATGTGCGGCATGGCCAGCAGGACCCAGAGCTGGCTGAGCACATGCTGTGCAACATTCAGTTGTTACAATATTGTTGCAGCCCCAATCCCCAGCCCAATCCCAATCAATTGATGATCGAGGGACGTCATAAAGTTCACGGCTTATAAGAACTCGTCTCGTCTCATCTCATCTCAGAACACGGCATCTTCTGCACAGTGCCCCTCATCCCTCACTTTATTCTGGTCCTGCGCTGAGTCAGCACCAGCTGCACCCCTGGGCCATTGAACTCCGCGTACCACGACGCCAGGTCACCAAAAATACGCACCCCTGTTGGTCTGCCGTGCAGCATTGCATCTCTAAAAGCCTGTCATACAACATCACCCCAACTCACAATGAACAATGCCTTTCCCCGGTGCACCTCCTCCCTCCCACTTTGCGCTGCACGCCACGAATGGAACAGTCGTGTGCAGCAATTAAGTCCAGCACCAGTATGGCATGCGCAAGCCAGCCCTCCTCTCATGCTAGCGTGCAAACATGCAGCCACACACAGACGCACTACACGCTTCACTAGAGATACTCAACCACAGGCCAGTATACATTAGAATACATGTGCAGGCTGCCCCACGCACCGCAGTTCCCTGCATACCAGTGGGTTCAATACAGACCCAGAACAACGCTGAGCCACCAGGCTGGGCCACAGGGTCTCTTAACATGGCATGCCCTTCTCACGCCACTGATTTCTTGCCTGCCAGGCCCCAGGCGCCTGCTTTTTCATCCCAGCAGGGTGCAAGATCAGACTCAGCACAGAGCAGACTCGCCCTCTCATCTACCCAGCAGCACACAGCAGCAGTACACGCCCCTCACGTCGCAACCAATCAGATTATGTTGGGCGGCAGTTCAATCAGCGTTGGTAATCTACGGAGCCGCTCCGTATGAACACTGAGATTGGCCCCATGCCGCTGGATGGTAAAGCCGTGCCCCAAGCTGTCAAATTTTACTTTTGCCGTCCGGTGATGGATCAGTTGATCTTGAGCCGTGCTTTGAGGTCCGCCCCACTGAGGGCCATGCGGTTGTCCAGGATGTCCTGCAGCGGGGCGGCACACAGTGGTTCAGGATTTCAACACTTTCCTGTTGTAAGGGTTGCTCCAGCGGCAGGCTTTGAGGCCCAGTGCTTGGGGCTCAAGGTGGAGGTGGCCGACAAGCTTTGGCGTAGGCCCTGCTGTGCGTGGTGAAGCTGGCGATGTGGTTAGGGAGCGCAGCCGCTGTCGTGCGGCCATACTCCATAGCAGGGCTGGCACACCACACAAATACTATGCATACATACTACACCACACCTGGCACACCAGCAGAATACCGCAAAAAATATCACAAAATACCGCCCCCGCCACACACGTAACGTGCTACACATACACGAGTTCAAACCCCTGAGGTGGACCTATCGACCCCACTTCCTGTATTCTTGCTTCAACTCCTTAAAAACGTCAGCTCCTTACTTGCTCACGCTCCTTATCCCTTTTTCAAGATACCCTGCCCCATAGTCTTGTAATGTGGCACACCTGGATGACCTTGAAGTTGGTGTGGCCCACTGTGCAGATGACGGGCTTGCGCAGCTCTATGCCCACAAAGCACAGCGTGGGCAGTGCAGTGATGCCGTGTGCCGAGCAGTGGGCCTTGAGGCCTTCCTTCTCCACGTCCACCACCAGCACCTGCGGCAGTCATTAATCAGTTTCATGCATGGATACTTAACCGCCACGTGCCAGCAGCAGCACTGAACGCACCCCGCTGAGGCAAGACTGATCACATCCATACACTTGCATGGAGCGCTGCACTACTATTAATAATAATAGTAACACGGCGTGTCACAGATGTACTGCCCCGACCAATTGCACTGTGTAAGTGTACTGCCCTGATACTATGAGATATATACAGATGTCCCGGCAGTAGAAAACTGTACCTGGAAGGACGGCTGGCTGGTGTGCTTGCTGTGTGGCCGTAGTGCTGCAAGCTTTTCCAGCTCCTTGTGCACGATTGCGCACGGCCCACACCTGGGTCACGCAGTCACAGGCGGTCGTGAAAGTGTGATGTTTGTCAGGGCACTTTTTCCATATTGGTGACAGTCATGGCACACTGCCGCCTGTACATCGTGCAGTGCAGGCAAATGGCCATTCGTGTAGTTTGCATGCTCATCCAGACACGATGCAGCCGGGCTAGATGATGCGTGATCGATATTATCCCATTGGAAAGGCATGCAAAAGAGGAGCCGGCTCACACATGCTGCGTGCAGCTATCTGGGCTGCCATGGCTGAAAGGCCCCTGGTGGCCCGTCATGAGCTGCAGCCCAGCCACAACAGAGAGCAGTATATGCATGCGCCATGCGTACTGGAAACTGTGCATGCTGGTTGGGCACCCAAACATGGTCCATACTGTACAGGAGTGCGACCAACCCACCATGTCGCTGTATACATGATGATGAGCTCCGGCCCACTGCCTGGCGGTGCCATTGCATGCTCCTGCACGGCTTGCATCACCTCCTCGCCAGTCGCGACCTCGCGGAACACCCTTGTTGTTTGTGTCATGGACGCCTGCTTCACCGCATGCAGCTGGACGCCGCAGCGCCGCCTCGTCACTGCCTGGTGCACTGGTGTTCTGTTGGGGGCGACAGCCTGGAGCTGACGGTGGAGCCGTGATTGCGGCAACAGCAGCGCCATTTCGCAAGACACTTGTAGAATGGCGCGTAGATCGCTGTTTGGGGGCCACGAGCAGAAACAACAAACCCTACTTTCCAACAGGAAGTGTGGCGTACCGTGACGGCCACGTGGCGCGTGTTATGAGTGGCAGCCACGCACGCCACGTGCGCAAGCTCCTGCTGCTGCCAGTGCATGCCTTTCAACTCCTGCTGCACCTGTGCGCCGCTTCTGGGCTTGATTAGAAACAGGGTCATGGGGAACACGTTGGGCACTCAAAGTCATGACACCAGCACTGGGCCCGCTACCACCACCCCCAGCAAGGGCAAGGCCATCCTGGGCCCCGCTCCTGCTGACATGTCCTCCATTCTTTTGGCCTCTTCCCCCTGCCTTGAAGGGCCCCACGTGATCAGCCCCTTCTTCTTCAGCCAGCACCGGCTGGTACCTGCAGCAGGCGACCTGCCCAACTTGATGATTGTGGAGGGGGAAGCTGCTGCTGCTCCTGCAGGACCAGCCCCTACTGGCCCTTCTGGTCAGCTGGAGGCTGCCCAGGAGCATTCATGCGTCTGTGGGCCCCCTCTGGAGGATCAAGGTGGGAAGCAAGGGATTGGTGGTGCTGTTGAATTCAGTGCTGGCAGTGTATTTTCTTTCCCCCTGCCTGGTGGCTTGAAAGACTGATGGGTGGTGGAGACCGAAGATGCACATGCGCGTGTTTGATGACTGCTGCATGATGCACTAGGGGTGCAGCTGCGGGTGGGGTAGCAGGGGGCTGCTTTTGGGACCCAGGCCCTTGTGGGCTTAGGCCTACGCAGCTGTGCTGGCAGCAACTGAGTGGGCACAGCGCTGCAGTTTGGCACTGTACATGTCAGAGCTGCCCAGCAACCACCCGTAGATCTGGGGAGGCTGCAGCTCCTGAATGTTCTCCATTAGGGAAGGAGGCTCATATCTGCTGTCATGGCCACATGCAGTAGTTGCCTGTGTCTCATGATCATCTGTGTCTCATGAACATCTGTGACCCGCCGTGTTATGATTATTATCTCATGATCATACCCGTATCGCATGTGCGTTGTGTGTAGCTCTTGTATGTCCTGATGATGGCAGCACCAGCACCCAGCCTGCGTTTGCCAGCACCTCGCCAGCCCTTGGCAGCAGCTGAGAGGGGGCCCAGGCAGGGAGCCATACAGGCAGGGGGCACAGCAGGTGCCCCACGATGACTCAGGTGGCGGGTGGTCAGCCCTGTACCTCGTACCTCGCCCCAAGCCCCCCGATTGCACGTCCTGCGCAGACGCCTTTAATCCAGACAGGATCACAGCACTGCCACCTGCAGCAGCATGCCACCTGAGGCGTCGGTGGCCCCACCGCCCCAAGCACAGCTGTGCCTCTCGATATGATTTTGCACCTCTGTCGTTGCACTCATGCCTCACCCTCTCTACTGCCCTTGCCCCCTGCCTTTGCTCTTACACAACGATGGTCACACAGGCCAGGGGTTTGCCCCTGCTTTTGCTCATGCTCACATTGCCGCAGGCCATGGCTCTGCTTGTGATGGCTTGTCTGCCTTTGATTACACCCTGGCTCTCTGTGAAACGCCATGTTAGAATTATTCTGGCTCTTGCAGGTCAGGGGTCTGCAGTGATCACAGTGGGCAGCGTGCATGTGGAGGCAGGGGTCGCAACACGCGTGGAGTGGCAGCTGGACATCGCGGACACCTTCCTGCGCGCAGACGCGTCCAGGTGCGCGGCTTCATCAAAATATGAGCAACAATATTCAACATCATGATGACAAGAACAGTAGATTGAATAAGCATAGCTACAACAGTAATGGGGTTTTGTGGTGGCCTGCTGCGTTCACCGCCCCTTGGCCAGCAGCCCCAGAGCTTGAACCCGGCCCACTGCCAAACTCATGCTCGCCCAAACTCGCCCAAACTCATGCTCGCCCTGCTGTCGGCGGCTGCTCCCCACACCCCCAGGTCGCCATGTGGTGCCAACATGCGCCTGGCCTCCCCAGTGTTCATGGGCCCCTGTGTGTCGGCAGCGCCACAGGAGTTGGAGGGCCGCCTGCGCCGCTTGCACGTGGGCGGGGATGAGGCAGCCGGCCAGGCAGTGCGGCTGCGGCCCACCACTTGGTGAGTGTGCCTTTCAAACTTCAACTTTGGAACTTGGCATGCGTTGGCTGCCGCATTCATGCATGCTAGTGAGTCACCTGTTGTCGCCGGTGCATGCTGCTGCTTGTGCTACCTTTGCCTGTTTGTTGTCCTGTTGTTTGGGGCCTAAAGAACGCTTGAGCGGCCTTGAAATATTGGTTGACCCTGCACAATGGCACAATGCACAGGCGGCTGATGTGGGCGGTGTTTGACCATGGTGACAGTGACGTATCCCTCTACATCACACGCGCCACACCACCCACTCCCCCGCCCGCCACTCACGGTTTGTTCCCCATGGATCACACTGTCCTGCTGGTTCACACTAATGATAATAATAACACGGCGTTTCACAGATTCACCCTGCCCCTGCCCCTGCCCCTGCCCCTGCCCCTGCCGCTGCCCCTGCCGCTGCCGCTGCCGCTGCCCCTGCCCCTGCCCC
>BDCZ01000611.1:3900-17852 GCA_001662365.1 Chlamydomonas applanata
GGCTCAAAAGCTAGGAGGCGCAGGCTCCTCAATATCCTTCTTGCCAAGCTGCATGCGAGGCCGTGGCAGAGGTCCTGGGTGCTCACTGCTGTGCGGGGTCTGTGCATCTCAGGAGCAGCACCCCAGGCACGAGGCGGGACACGCAGCAGCCGGGCAGGCAATACATGCAGCAGCCGGGCGGGCAAGATACACAGCAGTGGCCACCGCGAGCCCTTCGCCTGAATCCTTTCCTCATACCAAGTCAGCTTTGCACAATTGCAGCAGCGCCCCCAAAGCCTGAACAGATAACCTTACGAAACCGTGCAGCCCCTCGTATGTAATTTACGGTACTTAATGGTAGCTTACCATGACAGCGAGCTTGCGGCGGTTGAGCTGTGTGGGCGTCAGGCTCCCCAGCTCCTGCTCCAGCTGCTTCACCTATGGTTCAAATAGTAACAGATAAATGCAAAAGAAGGCAAAAGAAGATAGATGTTCAAGTAATATGAGTAGTTGGAACGCTGATCGATGGGCATACTTGGAAGCCACCAACAGCCCAATTGCCTTATCACCCTGATGAATCAACAGCAGTAAAGACATCCAACCGGGTACAGGGATAAAGATAAGACAGGTGATCATTGGACATCAGAGGGTGATCATAAGACATAAGCAAGCTGCACCTTCACGTGTCTCACCTTGTCCTCATGGCCCCCCTTGCCTTTCCCACCCTTGGCCCCCTTGGACGCTGCTCCCTTGGGAGCGGCTCCCTTAGCCGTGGCCGTACCGCCTGTACCGCCTCCGGCCGTGCCGTCTGACAGGGCGACGATCGCGCGCAGCAGGTGCACATCGTCTGCAACACCGGTTGGGTAGCGCGCCATGCACGCGTCGATGATCTGCATGGCAGCCGCGGCAGACAGGCGGAGCACATGGTTTGCACCCACATTTTGTAAATGACGTCTGATGGCAGTTCGATCCAGGAGAATGCTTCATGTGAAGCTGCTCAACGCGGCTGGCATCATATGCAATGAACGTCTGATAAGTTTGAGTCTGCACAAGCCGGCTTGCCCGCAACGGCAGAGCCGTCTTGAGCACAACAGGCAAGCGGACTGCAAAAGAGCAGGTGACAGCCCAGACACACAGGCAGCCCAGGCTGGCATCCGGCTGTCTGACCAGCCAGCCACCCTCATCCTCACCCCCCTCCTCGCACCTGAACCGATTGCGTACACACGACGTGCACATTTTCAAGGCAGGACAGGATGCACCAGTGCCACACTCTCACACTTTCACACTCTTTTACTCTCACAAAGTTCACCCTCACTCTTTCACACACCTGGATCAGAGTGAGCGACACGAGCTCGGCGAACTCGGGGTCCTGAGCGAGCAGCCCAGTGCCGAGCCTGAGCGGCTTGTGGGCCGGTGCACCGCCCGCCTCTGCGCAGCCATCGCCCCCAGCCTGCGCACCGGCAGCGCCGGGCCCAGCAGCGCCAGAGGAGCCACCCCCAGGGGCCTCCACACCGTCACCCCCTGGCCCGGCCCCGGCCCGGGCCCCAGCCAGGTGTGCAGCACTCAAGTTGATCCCGGCACCAGCACCCGCACCAGCCTTGACCACCACTCCCCCCTCAACTGGCCCGCCAGCAGACTTGCCACGCTGGGCCTGCTGGGCCGAGTCCTCATCGCCCTTGCCCTTGCCCTTGCCAGCTGCTGTGCTCTTGCCAGCTGCTGTCCCCGCTGGCTGTGCCTCGCCCTTGCCCTTGCCACCCTTGTCACCCTTGCCGGCCTTGTCCTTCCCCTTGCCGCCCTTGGTAGCGGCTGCTGATGTCGCTGCCGCTGCAGCGGCTGCAGCGGCTGCCTCCTTCTCACCATCGTCGCCTCCCCCCTCACCATCATCTTCACCATCAAGCAGGCCCCCTTCATACTCAGCCACCAGCTCCTCATACTCCTCCCTCATCAGCAGCAGTACCTGCAGTACAACAGCAGTACATGTTCTGCATGTGCAGTACAGCTGCAGTACACATCAGCACATCAGCAAGGCGTGGGCAGTACATCAGGGGCGGCACGCCGGCAGTACAGCAGGGCGGGCATGCCGGCTGTTGGGCGCGCAAAGCCAACTGCCGTTCACATCCTTTGCAAAACGCTGCCTGGCCTGCTAACACCCAGAACCAGCAAGCGCTGGCCCTGGTACATGCCCGCACTACCAGGCCCAGTACCAAAGATCCAGACTCACCTCCAAGCATCCAGAACCACCGCCAAGCATACATGCTCCAGGGCACAAGCAGCTGTGGATCTGTTTGCAGTGGACGCGGTCGCAGAGCCCTGGGCTATCACTGTATCAGGAGTCGGTCATAGACTCCTGGGCTATCACTGTACCGTAATACTGTATCAGTACATCCCCACACCCACCTGTACTGATGTCAGCAGCTCATCAGGCAGCAATGCCTTGCGCGTGAGCACAAAGTCGGTCGCGGCCGCGGCACCTGTGCGATGGCAGCGTTACAGCAAGCGATCGCTTACAGCACCGCCAGTGCTGTGCGCAGGCACGTTGCTGTACTGCTGTACTGCTGGCTGTTCATGCCGCATTCATGGCCTGAGGGTGCAGCTTGTGCAGCTGCTGCTGCTGCTGCATGCTCCACACGTGCTGAGCTGCTGATGCACAGCCCCTTCCCAGCACAGCACCCATCACTTCTGCATTCTGGAAAACAACATTTACTGCACGTATGGAGTCATGCACCGCACGGCCGCACGTACCGCGCTGCAGTACGCCGGCTTTCTCCAGGAACGCCACCTTGGCCTGCTCCTCCTCCTCGCTGTACTGCTATGATTCACATGGCGGTACATCACAGGAAGTACAGATTCAAAACATAGGCAGTACACAGCATCCATGTACTGCTGAGAGGCATACTTGCACGCAGCACCACCCCCAGCTCCAGCGCATCTGTTTGACCAAGATGCGACTGCAGCCGGAGCATGAAGATCTTTAAACTAGTTGCAGATCCGCGCAGGTCTGATCATGCCAGCATGTGACGAGCACTAGCAGGCAGTGCAGCAGAGCAGTACAACAAGGCAGTGATAAAGCAGTACAAGGCAGTACAGCAGGGCAGTACAGCAGCGCTCACCTCTGCACCATCCACCGCCTCTGCCAGCACCTCCCTACACTTGGCTCGCACAATCTCGAAAGGCACGAGCGCGTGGTTGAACGGGTTTGACCACTCCGGCATGGCCACGCCATCAGGGCCCTTTGACTTATCAACAGCCGCTGTCTCTGTGCCCTTGCCTTTGCTGCCCTTCCCGGCCCCCTTCTTACCCCCGGCAGTAGCGGCGGCGCCCTTGGCAGTAGCGGCGGCAGTAGCGCTGGACCCCATGTCAATGAAGCCGTACGTCTGTAACAGCTGCGCGTCGCTCAGGTCGCCATACGTGTGCAGCACCTGCAGCACAGCGGCAGTACAGAGGAGGTTAAGCAGCAGTACGTTTACAGGGTGGTGGCGGTACAGAAGTTCACTGGTCTGAGTGTGATCCTACTGCCAAAGCAGCACCCGTTTGCCCCGTTCGCGGCTGGCAGGCAGCGCGCTGGCAGGCAGACGCCCAGATCCTCTGCCCCTACAACCTGCAAATCAGAGCAGCGAGGTGCTGACTTGCAGTTGCAGCGGCAGCAGCAGCAGCAGCAGCAGCGGCAGCGGCGGCAGCAGCAGCAGCGGCAGCAGCGGCAGCAACGGCAGCGCCTGTCCTATCACGCAACAGCCGCATCGCACCTCAGCACCTGCAGGGATGGCTTCGTCTGCCTTCATCGTGAAGAAACCCTGCGCCACATGGAACCATTGAATCGGACCCAGCAAGCAAGGATCAAGGCCGCACGGTAATGCTGGACCATCCGGTTGCAGCCCAGCATTCAAGGCCAAGCAAGGCCACCAAGACTACAAAGCAACCCTACAATAAACTACAATAAACACAACTACAATAAACATGCATACTGTACCTCCAACCCAGATAAGACACAATTGCAGCGCTTCAGATAACACCATCCTGACCAAACAAGTCCTGCAGTCACTTTACAGCTGCAAAGTGAGTATGCGCATGAGGCGCACCTTGAAAGCCACCTCCCGCCCCCCCACTTCCACTGTCATAGAGCTGCTCAGCCTGCACCGAGGAGTGCAGGTGTTGAGGTGGTCAGGAGAAGTGCAGGTGTTGAGGGAGGAGTGCAGATGTGCAGGAGGAGTGCAAGAGGAGTGCAGGTTTGTTTGGTGATGGGTTGAGAGACAGACACAATTATGAGATCTTACGAGCTTATCCTTAAGAGCGTAAGATCTTATCTTAAGAGCTCATCCTTAAGACCTTAAGAGCTTATCTTACGAGCTTATACAGATGTAGCGTGCAGGGTTAACAGAAATAAGTTCCTGCTCTAGCCAGTGCAGTGAGCCCTTGCTTTTATTCGAGCACTCAAGCCAGTGCGGTGACCGCTGGAGCCGTTGCACTTTCCAAAGTAGATTCTCATACCACCTCACACCACGGTTTTGTAATAAAAGCGTGGGAGTAGTACGCATGTATGATACGTATCATACGTATGATCACGATAGACACGGACAACAGTATGAATGTCAAACTATGTATCTCACTCACTTGAGTAGGGACGCGTTGCGGCGTGCAGGATCTGACGCGTGGTTGACCATGTCGATCGCAGGGATACAGAACAGCTCGGCACGCTCCTGTACAGAAGCACGCGGCCTGGGCAGCTCAGTTGAATGGACCTTGGGTGGCCCCCACCTCCCGTGGGTGGCGGTTCCTTGTAACTGTCCCTCTCTCAAAGCCTTGGGTCAGCGTTTGATACTGACTTGGTTTCATACTTCTTGGCAGCTTGGGTTTGCGTGCTAGGGGTTCAACGTGTGGGGAGGGTGAGGGGGGGTGGGGGGTGGGGGGGGGCCGGCGCGCAGGGTTCAGAGTGTTGAGGGTTGTCCATGTTGGGCTTATGCATGGCTTGCCTACAGCCATGTGCGTGCGGGGTTGTTTGAGCAGGACGACTCTCTCATGCCAACAGGTACATACCAAAGGTTACATACCAAAGCCTAGGTAACAATGGTTTCAAAGACAGCCCCCCACCTACAGCTTAGCGCGCATGAGCCAGTGCATAACTCAGCCCCACCTGCTGTGCCACATACACGCTGTGTCAGCAGGGGCAGGACCACACACCCACCTGAGCTGCAGGCATGGCGTTGCGCAGGCCTGGATGCAGGCACTAAACTACAGCATGGCCCTGTACAGTAAATGTTGGGGAGCAGACCACTCACCTGTAGCTTAGTGCGCGTGAGCCAATTCTCCAGCTCCATATGGAACGCGCGCGACTGCACCAGACCTGCCGCGTGCAGAAAGGCCTGGAGGTTCGCGGACCCTGGGGGCCACAGATCTGGCCGGCCCGCCACCTGTGGTGAAATGCCACATACCGTAATTGTGAGGAAGATTAAGGAATCGCAGCACCTCGTCTAACGGGAAACGCTGTAGCAAATCAAGTCAAGTAAATGATAATGCTTATCATAACCCCCCGCATGGTCACCAGCGCGTGAATTGGGGTCCACGATGGGTGTGGTGGGGCGGCCGCGCACGTAGCAGGGTATGTCACGCGCGTGTGGTATGTGCTGCATGTACTGCATACGTACTGCACATGTACTGTCGAATCACAGAGGAAAGAGGCAGGTAAGGGAGCCCCAGAGGGGTCAGGTTGCATGCACCAACACGCATTAGCGGCATGACCAATGGCCGGCAGCCCTCCCCTAGGGCGTTGCTTCACAGACTCATGGCGGCAAATGCAGATAAGGGAGCCCTGGACGCAAGAGGAAGGGGACGCTGCCTACCTTGGGCATGACCTCCTTTTGAAATGCCGCGTCTGTGGCCGCACCCCGCGTCATGTCCTCAATTGAAGTGCCTGTATTGGAAGTGGGGTGTGATGTTCAGCAGCAGCTCACTTCCTTTCAACCCTGATGCCAAAGATCTGTATTGGCAGGGTTAATCGAGATTGGTGTGAATTTGAATTGTCACATGGCACGGCAAACGGAAGTGCTGCAGCTGGTAGCCCCAGATCTCGCCCCCAGACACAAACAACACAACTGAGAGCTATCACAGCAATCACACCGCAGCACGCCACATCGAGCAATGGGTTGTTGCCAAATCAGGCTCACCTTCCAGCTCCGCCTTATCTGACTCATCCCATGCGAGCACGCAGTCGCATGCCGATGGCAGGTGCCTGCATGCACGGGGTGTGCCACCCTGTTCAATGTATATGAGGAGGGATTGGCGGCATGGTTGGGAGCGGGGCGAACGGAAGCATTGTTATCAGTAAACTGCAGTATTGGCATCACGCATCAGTCTGTATAGTATATATATATATATATACTATATATATCAGTATAATTGATAAAAGGCAACATGCGCATCAGTGATCGCAGCGGCAGCGGCTCCACCCAGCAGGCCCTCTCAGACACACTTGATGTACTGGTAGAAAGGGGAGGCCTCCCCACGTGCGATCTCTGCCATGAGTGACAGCACCTGTAACGTGCAATATGCAGTTCACACCGCAGCAGCAGCAGCAGCCAGATCGATAAGTAGAGTAGTAATGCTTTGTGGCACAACACCATGGACAATACGGCTTGCCCCCAGCCTTGCTCCACCCAGATCGCAAGGAGCACAAGCTTCAGGCATCATTCGAACTTCAGACTTCAGAGCTTCAAAACTACAGAACTCCAGGTTTTCAGGCAGCATCTGAGCCAGGCGATCGCCCAGTCTCTGCATGAGTGCCGTGAGCACCAGCGCCTGAGATGAGAGATCCATCCAGCCCCATCCAGGGAATAACCCAACCCGGTTCAATCCAAGCATGGCAACGCTGCAGTGATCGTCGTTTTGAATCGCTGTTGTTCTGTTCAGGCTCACATTTAGGCATCCCAAAATTCTGGTTTGTGCACATAGGGTGTGTTGTACGAGAAAGCTGCAGCAATCCGTAAGCATTGTGGACCAGCACAGCCTTAGGCATGAGCTTCAGGCCCTCAAGCGTAGAACTGAAGGCTCTTTACGACTATAGAGGCGGAAGCGTGGAGCCGGCTGCTTGGCTGCATGAGGGATGCAGCTGACATGCAAGGCCCCAGCCATCGCTCAGTGTAAATCTGTGTGTCTGACCCTGCTCCTACTCACTGTGGCAATGAAGGGGGAGGTGGTTGGGTGATGTGCTGCGATGTACTTTGCAGCCTCACTGTACTGCCCGTCCGCGCCGTCCTTCTCAGCACTACACATGCAGTAAAGTGCAATAGATGAAGCAGGATTGGCTGGGCACAAAGCCGCGTGAAGCCATGCGGCAACGGGTGTGCAGTGTGAGAGTCGTGCATGCGGACAGCACAGGCTGATGGAGCCATGTCAGCATAGTGTGCCCATGCATGCTGCATGGTGGTACAGCATGCGGATCGAAACCCTTTTCCTGATGGGAGTCGGTGAATCACCTCGCACACTGCCAGATCTATGCTCTGTGCATCACTCACTCCTGCAGCTCTTGCGGCGTGGGCACATGTAGCGTACACTCCACGGGGATGAGCATCAGCTGCTCCCCGGCCGCGATGTCCTTGACCGCGCACACCCCACGATCGCCATTGGGCAGCTGATGGAACAGGTCAAGCTTGTCAGAAATGAACCCTCCGCGTGAACGCAGCCACTCCGAGAGTGGGTCCGCCATGACGGCGATAATATGCGAGGCAACGGTATGCTTGTCGCTTCATGACGGCTGTGGTGGTCATACGGTGATGTCGGTTGTGAACTAAACTGAATCTGCCAGATCGCGTTGGTGATTGCCGCTCGCGCGTGCCACATTCCTTGGCACCAAGCGCTTGTATTGGCTTCCTGATAAGCATGGCTGTACTCCTGGTGCTGGTGGGACTGCTGCTCCCACTGGCGTGCTTGGCACAGCAGCCATCAGCAGCAGCGCTTCAGGCGCCCCCTGCTCCTAAGCCTGTGAGTGGGCAGCAAACAGGGCAGGTGCGGTTACGCTCTGCCGTGCAAGGGGGTGCCTTGCTGGCAGGTAGGGTTTGATGGGGTGGGACGCACAGATGCCAGCATCTGTCAAGCATGCCCTGGCATCGGCCATTGGCCTTGCCAGCGGAGTGCGTCACTGCATGTTTTCTAATTCCGCACAGTTGCTGAGCCTGCACTACTGAGCCGCCGCCTCGTTCCTGTCCCTTCCTTGAGTAGGGGGCACGTGAGGGGAGCATTTCAGTGACTGCTCGACCCATTTCACCACCCAGCAACCCAGCAGCAGCAGCCATAGATGCCATCGCTGTCAGCCCCATCGCCCTGGACTCTGGAGCACCCATCCCTGCCATCAGCAGAAACAGCAGTACAGACGGCGTCAGCACAGGTACAAACAGCGGGGGCGGTGCCAGCAAAAACAGCAGCAGCAGCAGCAGCAGCAGCACAAACGGAGGCCGTAGCAGTGGCAGTGGCAGCAGTAGCAATGGCAGTAGCAGGAAGCGCAGCAGCAGTAACAGCAGTACATCAGATGGCGGCGAGGGGTCTGATTGGGATGACTCGGAGCTCGAACTCGAGGTGCTGCGGCGACTGAATGGCTCAGCCTCCGAGCTGCCTACCCTGCACAAGCTGCTGGCCCCACTGTACAACCACAGTGGCCAAGTTCCACCATTTTTCCAAGCCTCCCCAAACACATCAGTGCCCCTGGTTGCTGGCCAGGGGCCCGCCAGAGTCCTGGCCTTGGCTCAAAAAGTGTACACAGAAAGGGCAGCCCGGCCCCCCCAAGCTGAAGCACTTTCGGCAGCAGACATCCCCCAACTGGCTGGGGGCACACCACGGCAGGGCAGCTGTGTGTGTGCCTTTGACTTTGACTACGTGCGTGCATGGCATGGGCTGCATGTGGGCCGTGTCCATGTGGGCTTGACTGACGCATGGTGGCAGCATGCATGCCATGTGCATGTGAGCACTTGCATGGCGTTGCATGTAGCTAGTAGCTTGGTTGTGCATGGGCACATGGGTGCATGCATGATCACATCAATGTCATGTGCATAGCATATGTATGGCTGTATGCCTCGCTGCCTCATGCAGACATATCTGTGACACGCCGTGTTATTGTTATTATTATGCACCGCTGCCTGCACGCGCGCTGTGGTGCAGACGCTTCGGGTGGTGCGTGGGCTCAACATGGATGCCAGGCCCACTGATGCTGCGGCAGTAGTGGACGCGTGTGCAGCGGTGCCCTGCCACGTAGCCATCGCATCTGCAAACGCCAACTGGTGGGCTAGACCCCTCATACGGCTTAGGGCTCACAGTTTACGGTTCAGGGTTCAGGGCTTAGGCATTAGGGTCTGGGGTTGGGTGCTTTTGGTTTGTTGGGCTGTCAGTGCACTTTTGAATTTTTCAAATGCACTGGACGTTTCGCGCTGGGCTGCATGGACTCCATTGCCACAGGCGCAATCAAAGCGCTGGCTGCTGTGCTGTGCTGTGCTGTGCTGTGCTGTGCTGTGTGCGACACCCCTGAGCAGGCCAGCTGCTGCGCAGGTTGCCGTGCCCGAACACAGCTCACCACACACCTGCTGCTACAGCTGCTGCTGTACTGCTGTACTTTGGTCCTGCTGCACTACTGTACCGCTGTAAGATACCGTACTGCATGTCGTACTGCAGGCAGAAGATCAAGGGTGTGCTGCAGAAGCAGTATGGGGAGGGAGTGTTCAGTGACGCCCTGTTGGCTAGCAGGGCCACACAGGTGTGTACCTGGCCTGTTGGGTTCCGCCTGGCCCGTTGGGATCCAGCGCCTGGCCCGTTGAGTTTTTCAGGAATATAAAAAAGAACACAGCGTATTACAGGCATGCTCTTTGGTCAGCTGCCATGGACGTATATGTCGCAACTGCCTCCTTCAACCTCCACGTGTTCAGGCATGCCGACCTGTATGATCACTTTCTTTGCACACCCACAGCCCACCCGGTGGCCATGACAAAGCCAGCCATCTCCCCGTTTTGTTTACTCATTTCTAGAGGGCGGGGCGGAGCTGTTCATGTACTGCCCTGCTGCTCCACCCTTGTACTGCCTCGTACCGCCTGTACCGCTGTGTGCTGCAGACCGGCACCCACAACAAGACGCTGGAGCTGCTGGCCATATCTGCCTTCTACGGCTCGCCGCCCTCTTGCATTGCTCTCTTCGATGACAGCGACTACAATGAGGTTGGTGCTTCTTGCCACCCTCTTGCTTGCGCCGCCTTTGTTAACGACAGCGACCTGGTAGTAATAGTAATAGTATTGACACGGCATGTCACGCTTGTCTGCGTGATATGATAGCGGCTACACGCACAATGAGGTCAATTCCACTCTTGTGCTGAAGACTGCAGTTCTGTGGCCGCCGATGGGATCAGCTGGCCTGCCCGTACACTCACTCTATAAGTATAACTCTACAAGGCCCTGCTGGACATGGAAGCTGTTGATCGGCTAGCGACTCCCTGGATCCTAACAAATAACTAATAATAATTAATAGCAAGTAAATACATCTAGTCTAATTTGGCAATAGAGGGTGCTACTATGGTAGTGCTGTGTGCTGGCGAGCTCATGGTGAACATGCGAACAGAGGAGCCCGGTACACTCACTGCCAATCACTCGCTGCCCATTCGCCCACTCACTGCCAATCACTCGCTGCGTGCAGAAGTACGCGCTTGCCGCGGGCTCCCACTTTGAAAAAGTAAAGAACACGACGGGCGTCGAGGCGTGGTGCGTCCACGGTTGTTGTTTTCACGGAGGCTGCAACCCACCAGACTGCACTTTCAACACACCTGCTTGCACCAGCCCTGTCTGTATGTCCTGGCCTGTTGCATGGGTGTGCATGCTCCAACATGCGCCCTCAACATGGACAGCTTGCAAGCTTGCATACTCCTTGCATGCTCCGACATGGGCAGCATGCAAGCTTGTATGCTCCAACATGAATAGAAAGAGTCATTTCTCCACCGCCCCTTCACTGCCACAAGCCACATCTGTACCTTATGCCATACACCGCGCACACACGCTTCACACGGCTGTGCAGGAACTTCGACCATGCCATGCGCAACCTCCCGGCCTCATGCTTTCCCCGGGGGGCGCGCCCTGCCCCCCTGCCCATTCGTCCCTCTCTGGTCACTGCTTCCAGTGGCCCTTGATTCATTGAGCTACTGGAACCGTTCAACTCCTCTGTCCGCTGTACCTGCAGCAGTACATACATGTGGCAGTACATACCTGTGGCAGTACATATGTACTGCTGCTTGTCTGACTCCCAGACGAGGTACATCTGTACTGCAGCAGGTACCCCTGCCTGCTGGTGGTGCGTGCTTGTGGGGCCTGCCTATTGAAATGGCTGCATACGAAGGGTGGAGTTGGATCGATAGTGCGCCTCTCAGCCACATCCCCAGGTTCCACATGTCCAGATTCTTTGCACACCTTTGAGCAATGATGCGTGCCCTGCATGACGTACATTACATGGTGCTTACATGATGGGATGTACAACGGGATTTGGCGGTTGGGTACAGCTTGGCAGCTGGTCACGAGGTCATAAGGTCATAAGCCGTCGTAGTGCTGCTCAATCACGGTTTCGGATGGATGCCAGCTGCACGACTGACCCTTATCAGATGCGAGTTCCAGATCAAAAGTGCCGTTTTAGACTTCGGGTGTACCACCTTTGTGACTGTGTGGCTGTACGTTTGAATACGCGGTTTGAGTTGCAGTATAGCATGTGCGCGGGGCCCAGAGCAGTCTTCCCTCAAGGGGGTCCAGGCGGGCCAACAAGGTGGCAAGTGTTTTGATAGAGTGTGTGTGCGTTTGAACAACAGGCACAAGGAGGCTCGGTACATGCAGAGGCAGCTGCTGATGGCACATGAACACCCGGCGGTAGTGTAACTTGTCTGTGAAGACTGTGCATTGTTTCGGGCTGCAGGACCACAGGCTGAAGTGCGCAAAGTCGTGTAATGGTGATGGTGTGTCATGTGCAGGGGTTAAGGTTAAGGTTACACAGGGAAGAGCACAGCGCACACCGATTAAACAGCGCACGCGGCCGAGGCCGACCCTCCCTGCAAGAAAAGAGGGGTCTGGACAGCTGGCCGGTCAGTGGTGTCAGACGGCAACCAACCCACCACCATCGCAATGCGTGCTGTTGCCATTGTGTCCGACACAACACTGTGTCATTATGAGTCATCATGACAGAGTGTTGCACAGTTCAGACCAACGTGTGAATGACCATTGGCTCTGACACATTCATACTCTCCATACGTTTGTATAAAGTTGCCATGTAATAATAATAACAACACGGCGTAACGTTGCCATATCACAGAAGTCAAACATGGCCTTGGCATTCACTCAGCTGCACCCACGCAGTCTTCATGCATACCTCGAACCAGCTTCACAAGCAGTTTGGAAGGCAGGATCACAAGTATCCAATATGCTCAGGGTACAAGATACATACATAGATTAAATACCACTGATGATCGTCCAGCTGCTAGGCTGCCGTACCTTTGCTCCATCACCAGAACCATGCGCCCATGCCCATGCCCCCCCTACCCCCTTGCACCCGCAAACCCCATTCCATCTCTCCTCTTCAAGCGCATCTTCCCCCCAGAGCGCCGCCCCAAGAGCATCACACATTTGTACTGGACGGCGGGCCCAGCTTGGCTGTACCACGTGTACTGCCCAGCCCCAGCGTAGTGCCCCCATTGAAGGCGGCGGCTGCGGGATATGAACGGTCCACATGCTCCGGAACCGAAGAGGAGGTGGTTGTACCGCGGGGGCCGTCCAGCATGCGCACTACCTCGTCGGCAGCCGCCGCAATCGCATGCCGCCGCATGGTGTAGTTCGTGCGCATGCGGTGCACCCACAGCGCTACTGCCAGCAGTACAAGCGTCCCCACCACGCTGCCCACCACCGCGTACAAGAGCACCGCCGTACTGCTGGTGGGCTTGCGGCCTGTACTGCCTGTACCGCCGGACGGCGGTACAAGGGCGAGGTACAGGGGGCGGCCGTTGCGGGTCTGTACCATCCGGAAGTTGACACCAGCGCGTTGCTTCGTGCATGTGACTGCGCAGTGCGAGGCAGCGGGTGTGGGTGAGGGGGGGAGGCGGCATGCGGGTTGAGATGGTGTGTGGCGAGGAGGGGATGCCGGTTTGGGGGATGGGCAATGGGAGGTCTTGGCTTTGGGGTAGGGCCGTAGGTGTGATTTCAAGGATCTGAGCACAAAAAAGTCGTTACTAGATTAAGATGATAGCACAAGGTGTCAGGATATAGAATGCGTGTTCCCGAGATTTGCATGTACTAGCACCCACACGTACCAGCACATGTACCGCATAACTACACGGTATAACTACGTGATTTCAAATGGGCAATTTCTTAGAGTATCGTTTCAAAGTATCAAATATTATTGTGTACGGTGCTCATATCGGTATGGCGGCGCTCATGTGCTGCTCCTAAGGCCTTCTCTCAATGGCATGCGATGGGTTGCTCCCGGCATGCACAGTCATGGCACTGTCCACTCACATGCCCCCGTGCCATTGAGGACGAGGCTGTGCTCTGGGTCCCCCTGGTGCTGGTGCTCTCCATGGTCCAGCCAGATTGTGCCATCTGGGATGGGGTCGTCCTGCATGGGGTCCCCTGCGGTTGCATGCGACATGGCGAGGCACATGCATGAGCAGCTATCTTGATGTCACTTGAGAGTGTTGACTGTCTAGTAGCCAGGAGTAAGAAGGCATGGAAGGTAAGTCTGTCAAGGTGTGGGCGTGGCGCAGAGCAGTGCCTCTGCAGTGCGCCTGTCTCATCCCCCCTCAGTCCCCCCTTATTCCCCGCCCGCCTGTCTGCCCACCCTTTTTCAATCTGAAGGGTCCAATTGACCCCCACCCCCACCCCCACCCCCCACCCCCCACCCCAGCGCCCGCTCAAAAACCCACGCACGCCCCAGCCAGATACCCTACGTCCAGGTACCCCTTAACATGCGTACGCAGCACCCCTAAT
>BDCZ01000611.1:18619-33727 GCA_001662365.1 Chlamydomonas applanata
AATACTGTAACAAGTCAAGTCAACATCCACACACGTGTGTGCGCACAGTTACATGTACATACAATCGCACAACAGCCAAGCACCGACCCCGCGCCCGTAACGCTGATGCCGTCATACTCGTGTGCACATGCGCATGGACGCAGTACAAACGTTTTTTCTAGCTGTACCGCTGCACCGCTGTACCGCAGTCGGTACCCACCCGTGATGTTAGTGCCGTCATACTCGTGTGATGCGGGTGGTGCAGGGGGGTTGTGCGCCGACTCCTCTTTAGGCAAGCACGTGTAGGAGCCACTGGCCAGCAGAAAGTCCTGGTACTGCGGCAGTACAGGCAGTACAGGGTGGTACGGTTCAGCGGTACAGGTAGTATAATACAAAAAGCGGTGTGTTTCGGCAATACATGGCTGGCATGGCGCAGCAGCAGGGCGCATGCAGGGGGTGTGAGCTGGGGGGGGGGGGGCACATTGTGTGCCGCTATGTACGGCTGTGTACTGCAGCATCCCGCAGCGAGCATCAGGACCCGGCTGCACTGGTGCTGCCAGCCTCTGCAGCATCACACTGGTAAGGACCAGCTCTAGCAGCTGGTCAGCAAAGACACCGCCCACCTGACACACCCTCCAGGAACCTTCCAACCAACCATTCATTCACTCGCACAACCCACCAGCTCCCAGCCAACCAACCCACCAGCCAACTCACCAGCCAACTCACCAGCAAAAACAATAGTGCCAACCACCCCAACCAGCTAACCGCCCCAGCCACCTAACAGCTCCAACCACCCCAACCGCCCCAGCCGCCTCAACCGCCCCAGCCGTACCTGCCGCAGGGACATCGTCTGCTGCTCAGTGAACACATGCCACAGCACCCCCTCATTACACGGGGGGGTGGTTAGCGACCCCCCGTACACAACGTGTGAGCGGTTGGCTGGCAGCAGGAGGTTAAAATCCAGGGTCACACTCTTGGGTATCTTGGCAGGCGCCTGCCAGGCGCATAGCAGGGCACAGGGGGGGTCAAGGAGGGGTCAGGACGGGGCATTCCAAGGGTGAGGCGGGTCGTACTTCATAATTCAGCCAGGGGCATGACTGTGCGTCCTGTTCGGCGGGAGGGGGGTGTGGGCGGGTCTCAAGCAGCCCGCCAGCCAAGCAGACCTGTTCTCTGCGCCCCCTGCTCCCCCCAACCCCATCCCCCCTAACCCCACCTGAAGTTGAGTGTAGCCCCCAACCCTCAGCCCTCACCTTGCACATGCCACAATAATAACCTGAGCTATCAACCCATATCCTGAACTCCGGAGTCCCAAACGTTCACGCCTGGAGCCCTACGCCCCACTCACAAAACCTACAGCGCAAATCCAGCGCCTTCAGTTACAACCCAAAGAACCCAAAAGCCCAGAGCCTGAGCCCAGCGCGCTCACGTCAGCGGAGCATCAAGGGGGTCCCCCCCAAAAAGCCCGAATCCAGCGCCTGAACCCAGAACCGAAACACCCAGAACCCGGCAGCCTAGCACGCTCACATCAGTAGACCAGGGCATGACGTTCCAGATTGCATCCAGCAATGGGTGGTCGGCATTTGGGTTGTCTGGGTCCAGCTGCGCTGGCCGAGGCGAGCAGCAGGGCATGGCAAGCAAAAGGTAAGTTAACTTATGGACAATCGAATGGTATTTCAGAACACAGTGTTGTTGTAATGATCACACCAGTCTGTGACCTCAAGCCAATGCTGTTTGCAGAGCATTGCGGAGCACAGAGGGAGCACAGAGGGTACCACACAAGGTTCCGGAGTCTACGTATGCGCCTGCCACCCAGCTCGGTTCTATTGAACTGCCATTGAACAGCACCATGGGTGTGACACATCTGTGACACGCCGTGTTATCATTATTATTATTACTACTATTATGGGTGTGACATTGCCTGCTTGTGTACTGCTGCACCGTTCCTGGACAGAACGGCAGTTGTACAAACACCCTCCAGGCATGCACACAGCACACCGCCAGTACAGCCCAGCAGTACAAGCAAAATCCAGGGGCAGTACACAGGCGGTATATGGGCAGTACGCAGGCAGCACAGCTGGTCACCCACATGGAAGAGTGTGCCAAAAACAGCAAAGCAGCCGGTGGCAGTTGGGCAGCCAGGCAGGTCCGTTACACGTGTGACCACATGCCCCTCCAGCAGCCCATAACCACCTGCAGTCAGACAACAGGCCAACCGACACCACGGCAGCGTCGGTTGGTTGGTTGGTGATCAGTTGGTTGGGGTGCTTTGTTTGCTGGTTGGGCGTGAGTGGTTAGCGTGCAGCTGGCTGGCTGGCTGGCTCCTTGCATACATGCCTGTCTGGCTGCCCGGCTGTCTGGCTGGCAGTACGAGTATGGAAGCTGGGCCCACAGACCGAGCCTAGTTCATCGGTTCCTCTTTGATAACTGGTCGGGTAGTCAAATAGCTGGTGGCTGGCTGAAAAAAAAGGGAGGCGGCGGCGGCGGCAGCAGCAGCAGCAGCAGCAACAGCAGCAGCAGCAGGCAGCAAGAGCCCTAACCATGCCGCTGCCACCACCACCGCCGTGCAGCCGCCACCACCACCACCACCTCCACCGCCCGCACCGTTCATGCTGTGCTCCGACTGGGTGTGGAAGTGGAACTGGACGGGTGTCAGCTTCACCGGGGTCATGGGGGACTCCGGGGCCGCAGCCGCCGCCCCCAGCATGCGCGTCAGTGGCCCCTGGTAGGCGGTGCCTGCGGTGAATGTACATCAATTACATCGGTACGATCACGTTATTCACGTACAATCATGTATTGCATATAAGTATTATAATATTGCATATAAGTGTTACAGTATTGCATATAGTATTATACATGAGTAGCTGAGTATGTGTGGTGCATGCATCCGTCCTGTGCACGCGGTGTGTGGCACAACAGGACTCGCAGGAGAGCGTGCGTGTGTAACCCTTTACTGCATCCATGAAGATGGTCAACGTGCACGGGGAGTGCGTGAGGAGACAGGGGGGGGGGGGGTAAAGGTGAGCTCTCCAAGCCCATGCTGCACCACTTGGGCTGGCGCAGCCACCCCTGACCAAGCCCGGATCTACATAGCGGGCCCGGGCCTGTCAGCAGCGACTGACTGATCTTGCACAGCCTTGCACGGGACCCAGGGCTTCATGGCCGCCAGGACCCAAGGCATGCAAACCCTGGACCCCTCAAGCAGCCCGGAGGGCACAGCAGACACACACACCCAGGCATGACGAACACGGCCCATTGCCTGGGCGAATGCTGATGACCTGCCCGACAGCGCACTATTAGATGCTAGTGCTAGATGCTACTATTCTCATAATAGTAGATGCTACTATATAAGAGCCCTAGTAGATGCTGGTGATGGAAGCAAGTCCCTCCTCTTACCTGGCAATTGCACGGTGATGTCCGCCACCTGCCGCCAGTCCATGCTCTCCACCTGCGACCATGCAAGCACAGCAGCAGCTCGCATGCAAGCACGCTCGGATGCAAGGATGTAAGCCTCCGCCCACGCAAGCACAGCAGCAGCTCGCATGCAAGCACGCTCCATGCAAGGGCTGCTGACATGCAACAAGGACCATGCAGGGGGGCCACGAAAAGCTGGCTGCGAGCATCTATAAGATAACCTGTACGGCATGGCAGATGGTGACCTATCCTGTTTGCAGTCCGCTCACAGCCATGGCTCTTTGTTTTGCTTGGCCCGCACCCCTCTCCCTCAATATGACCAAGCCCCACCACAAAACCAAGGACAGCCTGCCAGCCCATTGCTAGACCCCAACCATGAGGCGAGACCTAAGCCCTACACTCTACAGCCCGCACCCTACACCCTTTAAACCAAGTACGGACCTGGATCGTGTGCCCGTTGTTGATGACCTCAATGTTACTGCCTGTGGATAGGAGCTTACCCAAGTCAACACGTGCCATGGCCCCAGCTGGCATCACCGGCAGCTCTGCACATGTGGCCAAGTGGTCACACACAGCCTCACATCATGGTGACATGATCGTGCACTGGGGAAAGGACAACCCCCAGGCCTGAGGCTTTGGGGCCAGAGGATCACAGGCACTTTACTTGTTGACTTGTTACAGCGTTTCGCATTAGGGGTGCTGCGATTCCCTGATCACTTGCTTCCAGGCCACACGGTTTTGGCATGTGGTAGTGTAGGTCACAGGCACGGGGCATCACATAATGTCCATGATCTCCATGATAGCATGTTTACAGCGTTGCGAGCGTCTGTGCGCCGCACCTTGCAAGGGGGGTAGGTTGAGCGGTGACTGGTCCTGCCCAGTGTGGCACACCCAGAGCGAGCCATCAGCCGCCTTGCCATGCCAGTTCATGCCTGCACGCAGCGGCCAGTTCATACATCATGTTCAGTCCATACTACTACTACTACTACTACTACTACTACAACTACTACTACTACTACTACTACTACTACTACTAATAATAATAATAATAATAATGATAATAATAGTAATAATAATAATATAATAATAACACGTGTTCAGTCCATGCCTGCATGCAACAGTCAGCGGCACAGCCTCTTGACGCCCTGTTCAATTTATAAATTTATTTTCAATAAGGGGTGTGTGGCACCGCATGGCTTGAAGTCCTGTACACAACAATCGCCTGCAAATCCACCCGCCCACATCCACTGTAAGCGCGTGCTGCAGCTGCGCAGCCGCGCTTCACTGCTCCGCCCGCATGTACACCCGAGCACAGCAGTGAAGCAGTCGAGCAGCCGAGCAGCATGCGCTCCCTGCGTTGCATCTCCTGCCTCGGCGAATGCCCCTGTCCATACAGCACCTGGCTGTAGTATGGACCTAGCTAGGTCGGTCATCAACGAACGTGTTGAAAAGCATAACTTGGAAGTGCGGGCTGTTCGTGATGATCTCAGATCCTCGGTACTGCTGTGCGCCGCACCTGCGAAATCGTAGTCCCAGGCACTGCCTATGTGCACCGAGTGTTCCTGCAGAGCATCAACACAGGGGTTGGGAACCAAAGCCAGTTTGAGGTGCGGATTCACTGTGTTCGGCAGGGTGCACAAGTTCTGACTAAAGCGCGATGCAAGCATGTTTGGAACTTGCATGGCACATGCCCACATGCAGATCCCCATGTGCCCAGCATTGCAAGCACAAAGTTGTTTGTGGCGCTCACCAGGCCCTCCGGTTCGCTGCCATACTGCAGATGACATAGGCACGTGTGCAACTTCATCAACATGCATCGTGCGTCAAATTACAGTGGAAAACCGGACCATCCACAGTAGGGAGACGTGATCTCTACCTTGTAGACGCACGCTGACGTATACGTGGCAACGTCCGCGAGTAGGGCAGCCAGCGCTAAAACGCGCCATGATTGGAACATGCATGGCATACGTGCCTTTTGCAGCCATTCAATGCCTTTGCAGTGGTATTTGGCTGGGAGCATATTTTCTAGTCTCCTCTTTGAAGCTACACGCGATATACTACACGAAGATCATGCACGTGCACGGTGCGCGTACTCCTGAAGGTATCACGAACGATAAGTCGGCTATGCTTCACTTTTGGCCCAAACCCTGCCGAAACCCTTTTCTGCTTTTTCAGATGCCTTGCAGCTGCCTCAATGGTACAGTACAGTACAGAGAAGATATCGTCTCCTGCGAAGTCAGCGGGACATTATGAACTTTTACAAAACCCTAAGCCCTGCGGAACGACTTTTAACAGATCAGGATCAGGATCCGTATGTTTTGTAATTGTCCTAAGCATCATGCGTGCCTGATTGCTTCCTTTCATACAATACCTCATTTCGTCAAGCCAGGAGGATGGCGCCCAAAAAAGCAGAGGTGGCTGCAGAGCAGGATGAGAGACGCAAGATTTGCGATGTGCTGCGAGAGGCTTCGCGACAGATCCATGATCTGAGCACCACGCTGGTGAATGCCCGGCTGGTGGTGAGCAGGCATGGGCAGATCCAGCTGCAACTGTGCCCCTTTGAGCAAGCATACACTGTGCTGTGTTGCGCCACAATGTCTGCATGAGTTGCGTGCTGCATGCCCCGTGCCACTACATCTCTACACGCACACATGTTCCTCTAAACACAAACACACCCATCTGCACATACGCTCGCTTTCTGCACGCACGCTCACCCTCTGCACGCAAAAACGCCACTCTGCACGCAATCGTGCCCCTCTGTACACAGTCTACACACAAGCATGCCCCTCCTGCACTCCACCTGCACCCGCTAGGTGCTTCTGCTCTTTACCAGAGCTCCATGCAGCACCATGTCATGGCAGCGCCCTGGTACACAAGCATGCCTCTCCTGAATCCACCTGCCACTCATTGGGTGCTCTTTATTGGGCTCTTTATTCCAATCATCGGGCTCCTTATTGCGTGCTCTTTATTCCAGGTGCTCTTTACGAGCCGGCCGCTGTATGGCCGCGCGCTCGCTTGCTTCTATCATGTGTTTGCCGCGCTGGAGGCGGCACTGGACAGCTGCATGGGCCGCCCAGGTTAGCATGGACGGTGGCATGGAAAGCACGGCAGCATGGAAGCATGCAAGCATGGATATGGAGCTGACTGAACGCAGCGTAGCCCCACCAATCGCATGATTGCGCCCTTGTGGTCGTGGTCTGTGCCCACTGCAAGCCCTACCCAAACTGTACTGGTCTGCCACTCTGGTCTGGTCTGCCACCGTCTGCCATCTTGGTCTGCCACTGTTGGGCCACACATCCGGTGCCAAGCAGCTGCTGATCAAAGCTGCTGGTCAACGCTGCTGGTCGAGTTTGACTGGTCAAACCCTTCTGGTCAAAGCCGACTGGCACTGTGTCGTGCTGCTTGCTTGCCTCCCCAGAGTTCAAGCCCTTCGCTGACACGCTGTGTACTGCTGGGCTGTACCGCACGGCCGCCTTTGAAGAAGACCTTGCCTTCTACTTGGGGTGCGCTGGTCTGACTGCCAGCCTGCCACTGTCACACAGTTGTGTTGTGTTTTATGGAGTTGTGGGGGCTGAGCATGGGTTGGGTGGGTGGTTTGGGGTGGTTGCTTGGCAGCATTGTCTCCTCACACATCATCTCGATGCTGCTTGCCTCAGGGTTGCCGGGGAGGGACAGGCCAGTGGGGAGGCCACGCACGATCTGGTTTGATGGGGCGAGGCGCAGCCTCGAGCACCTGGGGGTTCAGCATTTGTGGTACCAACTAGCACAACATAGGACAGGATGGAGGGGGATGTGCGAGCGTGCCAAGTGAACATCGTGCTCTCACACTGATCCCTGAAGCGATGCACCTGCCCTGCCATGCATGAGCCCTATGCTTGCATGCACTGCACGGCATGTTGACTACACCGGCACATGATCGCATCTGTCGGGCACGCCAGGCCGGGGTATGCCCCACCCATGCGCGCCCCGCCTGCCGCCTCCCTCGAGGCCTGGGTGCCCCCCTTGTGACACCAGCATGTCGCTGGTGTTCACGGGTAGTGTGTTGGTTAGCCAGCTTGCTGTGTTGTGCCTGTGAGTAGGGGGTGCAGCTGTGGTGGTGCGGTGCAATGTGGATGGGCTGGTGTTTGTTGGATGGTTGTCCGTCCGTGCAGGCGCTTGGATCTCTATGGTGTTTAAGAATCTCTAGCTGATGGGCTCCGGCAAGCAGATGATCATGTGACACGCCGTGTTATTATTTATTTTTTACATTACGGTATCTCGCCACAGGTGCATGCCGCGCCCACTAAGATATCCGCACGGTGGTGTGGATACGGCACGCACAGGCCTGACTGGAAGCAGGTCGTGGGCGTGGCCCCCCCAGCAGTTGCCGCGTACGCTGATCATCTTGCAGGCCTGGCGCAGGGGCCTACACCTTCGCTACTGCTGGCACACGCGTTCACACAGGTGTGGGTGGTGGGAATGGGAGTGTGTGTGGCGGGGGAGGGGGGGTTCGGCGTGTGTTGCCCTTTGCCCTTCGCCCTGAGGCGTTACGTGATACAATGCGGGTGGCAGGCTGTGTGTGTGCACCGGCTTTCAAGTCAGTCCTCAGCACCTGCATTTATGCGCCTGTGGTGCGGCTGCAACATGCCGCCTGTGCCACACTGCACCTGGTGCCCTGAACTGTACACATGACAGTGTACCGGCTCCATCCACCGTGTGTCCTTTCTGGTCATAAGGCTTTAGAATCTGACTCGCAATCAGTGTGTTTGCGTGTTTCTGGCAACAAAACAAACAAAACAAACAAGAATATGATTGGTTTGTGTGCGCTATGCGCCCCTGCAGCACCTGGGGGGCGCCAGCGGCGGCCAGATCATAAAACGCATGGCGCGCAAGCAGATGGGGCTGCCAGCTGACAAGGGCACTGCGGCCTTCGAGTACCAGGCGAGTTACCATGCTGCATGCGCGCGCGTGCGTTTGTTTCTTGCTGCATGCACGCATGGCTGCACCTGCATACGTGCACGGCTGCGCTGTGGGCGTGGTTGTGGCTGCATGCGCCGACCTCAACAGTTTGCTGTTGAGGTTGTATTTCCCCGGTCGACAGCATTTGTTTCATGGCACCGTGTTGTCTTGGCTTGTACCAATATCAAGTACTGCTGTATATTTGTGTTTCATGAGCCTCACAATGGCCCTGGCAGCAGGCGTCGCCTGCGCTGCTCAAGCGCCAGTTCACGGAGCAGCTGGATCTGCTGGGGTCCGGCCTGGGGGACGAGGAGCGCGACCAGGTACGTGCTTGCATGCCTTGCATCGATACCTGTAGCTAGCTTGCATGGGACGAAGCGGAGCGCGACCAGGTGCTTGCTTGCATGGCAGGCATAGCTAGCTTGCATGCATGCATGCCGCCTGGGGTCCGGCCTGCAGGACCACACTGGCACATGTGCGGTCTGTGCCCATACAGCCACACAGCATGTGCCCATGCAGCTATGCGCCCATGGAATATGTGCCCGCAGTTTGTGCACGAGCACCGGCTCGCATTTGCACACAACAACGCCATTATCCGCAGCTTCAAGATTGGGTGAGTATGAGCTTGAGTGTGAGGCATGTGAAGTGGAAACCTCTGCATTAGTCTCTGCAATCGTCTGTCTCACTTGTGCACTACGATGGGCACCACAATTAGACAAGGACACATAGCATTTTCGACACTGCGTAGCTGTTGGCTGCTGTGGCTGTGGTCGTTGCCATGCTGACCCTGCAGCAGGCCAGCTCTGCGCTGTCACTGCCACTGCCCACCACGTCATGGGCATGCATCACCTCTCATAGCAAGTAGCGTGCTGTGCGGGGGGGAGCGTGCTGTGCAGGGTGCTGGTGCTAGCAGCACACTCAGCCTAGCCTCCATGTCGCACATATGGGTCAAGGCCTTGCATCCAGATCCGCCTGTAAATGCGCCTGCAAACTGACCTTATAGCACTTCCTTGTGCTGGGGTGATGCTGACACCCTGTGCTCAGGTGGGCCACTTTTCTGCTGGGCCTCATCAGGCTGGTCCCTAGAGCCACGCGAATCAGCATCGCCGTACTGCTCCTCGCTGGCGCGGTGGTGCTGTACACGCGGCGTGCTGCTGCCGCGGCCCCTGCGTAGCGTAGAAGCTCCTGCGTAACCACCTAGGCGGCCATGTGTGTGTGTGTGTGTGTGTTTTACACAAGGCCCGAACAGGGCCAAGCGAGCCACAGGCCATGTAAATGGCTGCGGCTGCCATGCAGGCGGCCGCCCTCCATGTTGCATGTGCCAATGCAGGTGGTGCAGCTAGCTGGGTGGGTGTGGGGGCTCGGGGCGATTGAAGTCATGGTCATGTGTTTTATGGCAGAAGCACAGCATTATTCCGTGCAGGGTGCGTTGTGCTGGGCCAGCTGCATGGTGGCGCATGTACCCATTGAGTGGTGCACGCAGCAAGGGGTGTTGAGCAAGGGTGGCCAAACAGGCGGTAGCAGGAGCGCTGAGATGCCTTAGCATGCATGCAGCCCATGCATGGTGATAAGCTGGATGATCCATTCAGGATGCACCCAAACAAGCAGGAACTGGGCATGGCAGCCAGCATCTCCGTGTCCCGAGTGGGGTGCGTGCTATGTAAGGTTGCACGCGTTCCGGCTATGCAGCAGCTCCCCTGCGTGTCCCTCTATACCTGCGACTGAACAAATTCAGGCAAGTGTCCAAGGTTCAGACAGGCGTCCTTTCAAGCAACATTGCCCGCATCTATATTCATGTTGGACGCTCATTTTATGACCTGACAAGACTGCCCGACAGCGCTGCGTCGGCCCTCATAGCATCCCTCTCACTTCCGTTGCGAGACGAGGCACCAGGCAGATATGACCCCTCATCCCTGAGCGGTCGCGTCCTCAGTGTAGCTATAAAGGATGCCGTCTGGCACCATGAAGCCACTAGAACACAGCCCTGGCTAGGACGCACACCGACGCTACATCAAGGGTTCACAGCAGGCCACGGAGACAACGTAGCATCAACAGCGTATGCATTAACGGGAGAGCACCACACTACTGCTGCAACACGGCAGCACAGACAATGACGATGCGAAGTGTCAGTGAGGCCAGATGGGCACCGCTGACGCTGTTCGCCGCCCTCTTAGCAGCCTGTTGCTGCTCAGCGGATGGCGCAAGAGAACCGACGCAGGCGCCGGTTCAGCTTACTGGTGGGTTGCATGGTGCGGCTGCTATGGACATGTGCCTGGGCCCGAGTCGTGTCAGGGGTTCCCAGAGGGCTCATAGAGCCAGCACCATCAGCCAAGCCCATCTGCCTGCACTCCAGGCCCCAGCCTGCCTGCTGGACCTGTCTCTGCACCAGCAGCACAGGCAGCAGTGCCATATGGCACACAACAGCCACATCCTTGACTTGCACAAGGGTGCTAGCAGCTCCCACGCCCATCCACCCCAGTGATTTAGATAAACATACGCACACACACACATGCACCACACAGCCACTGCCGTGCTGCAACACACCATAGACTCTATCCGCAATGGGGTATGGCAACAGCTGTGTGCGTGCTGATGTGTTGGGTCCTATCAGCGCGTCTGACACACAGGTCATAAACAGGTCACATCAGGGCACGTGTGACCTGCACTTGCGGCCTTCACAGCACCCTGCATGCCCCACATACGTGCCATGGATCTTTCCTCCTAGCTTTCACTATCGCATGCGCCCCGCAACCGCTCAACCGCTCACTATACATGAGCTCCTCCAAACACAGCGTGCTCCTCCACATCAAATCCTTTACCTACATCCTATACCTATGTCGTTTTCATCCCATACCTCTAACCCTTTACCAATCGTCCATGTGCTCCCCCATGCAGGCGAACTCATGGTGATCGACATCCACACCGACTCCGACTTTGGCGGTACAGGCGGTACAAGTAACAGCAGCAGCAGTACAAGTGAGCTCGAGGAGCACACGTACATCCTCATGGCAGGGCCAGACACTCAGACACTGGTGTTTGACCGCGTACCTGTGCCACCAGGGCTTGTCACAGGCATGCGGTTGGCCGTCACAGGCGCCAGCATCCCGGGCCAGCCTGACAAGCTGTCGGTGACCACGCTGGACGTCACACAGGAGGTGAGTGAGAGGGCATGTGTGAGAAGCGGTGGGGAGGATGAGGGGGTGGAGGGCAAGGGAGAGCAGGGCACAGGGAGCAGAAAAGAAGGGAAGTGAAGGAAGGGTCGAGGTTGAAGGGTAGGGGGTTAGAGAGTTGAAGAGTTGGCCATAGGTC
Organism: Chlamydomonas applanata; assembly: GCA_001662365.1. Lineage (NCBI taxonomy): Eukaryota > Viridiplantae > Chlorophyta > Chlorophyceae > Chlamydomonadales > Chlamydomonadaceae > Chlamydomonas > Chlamydomonas applanata. Next base: position 30,257 of record BDCZ01000611.1, read on the forward strand.
TGGAGGGATGCAACAGGAAGGGTAAGATGCAGGGTCCTAGGTCCTCCACTCCCACCCCTACCTTCCTAGACCTGTTCTTTCACATGTCAGTCTCGCATCAAGTCACATCACATACTGGCGGGTCACATCAACCACAGCCAGCTCATGTCACATGCGTGCACCTATCAACATGCTTGTTGTGGGAACAAGCTCGAGGAGCAAGCTGCATGCTGATGTGAGCATAGCATGGTGCAGCTACGATGAAGTAAAGAGTACTGAGCTCCTGCTATCCCATGCATAATCGCGTACGTGCTGCGTGTCTCATAAACTGTGCAGAGTGGCAACAAGGAGTACGTGGCACCTGGTGAGGTGCTGCGCATCACCTCCATCACCTTCATCCTCAACGTGTGCTCCCTCAAGAACCCCCTCAACGTCAATGTGCGTGGCTGGGGGCAGGGGGCCGGGGGCATGTGCGTGGGCAGTCTGTTCTTGGGGCGGGCTGGTGTTTCTTTGACAAGAGCTTTAGATGAAGGTTTTCTGAGAAGCGGCTCAAGTGCGGCAGGAGCATTGCAGACTCTGCAGTACATGCTTGCATGCAACTTCGCTTGGGCTTGAGCTGAACCTTTCAACTTCCTCCCTCGGCTGGCTTTGTGTGCGCAGGCGTTCAAGCAGCAGTGGACGAACAACTATGGGGGGGGGGCGGGCACGGCAGCAGGCCGCACCATGCAGGACTACCACTCACAATGCTCCTACAACAAGGTGGGTCAAAATGGAAAGGGCTCGTCGTTTTAGAGCTGAGGCCGTGGGGTTGGGTGTATGTGTTTGGGCCAAGATTTTGGTGGTGTGCGTGTGGGGTGTGGTGGGGTGGGGTGGGGTGGGGTGGGTGGGGATTATGTGCGACCAGCGCGAGACAGCCGTTACAATCAAGCAAGATCTTCTATGATGTACGAATTGTATGCTCCATGCTCCTTGTGCGTCCTGTCATCTCTAACCAACCTCCTAACCGACCAACAAACCAACCAACCAACCAACCGCAGACGGTGTTCATGCCCGAAGACAACCTTGTGCTTGGCCCTATCGATGTCCCCTGCTCCGGAACCACCTCTTGGGGTGGGCCCTTCAGCGGTACAGCTGCCTGTGGTACAAACGAGATCTACGGCTGGGCGCAGTACGCCGAGCAGTACGCGGTCAGCAACCTGGGGGTCACAAACCTGGGCTACTACAAGCGGAGGATTATCATTCTGCCGGATGTGCAGGCATGCGGCTGGGCTGGCCTAGGCTCAGTTGGCTGTGGCTCCATGTGCTATACTTGGATCCAGGTGGGTGGCTCATTCTATTGACTGGTTCTATCCTACCCTCTGTGGAGGAAATTGCAGCTGCACAGCGGGCCCTGTGCTTGAAGGGTCCCCTAGTTGATGGTTCAGGTTCAGGGCCGCACCCCATAAGGCGGCTTGAAGTGTGCGGCTGCCTGCATAATAATAATAATAATAATAATAATAATAATAATAATAATAATAATAATAATAATAATAATAATAATAATAATAATAATAATAATAATAATAATAATAACAATAATAATAATAATAATAGTAATAATAATAATAATAATAATAATAATAACACGGCGTGGCACAGATGTGTCTGCATGCCGGAGCCTGACAGTCGTTATCTAAACACCATCACTAGAGGACCAAGCCAGCCTGGAATACCGGGAGGCGCCCCACTACAGCACCTAGCACCCTGGCTGCCTGCATGCCTCCCCGCATTAATCAGTCACCACCCAGCCCATCCACGCAAAACCCACTGGCCCAACCCCCAACCAACCAACTGAACCCACCAGCCGGCCAACCAACTGACCAACAACTGCCCCAACCGAAAACCGCAGGGCCCATACGCCATGTCCCTCGACACCATCTTTCACGAGCTGGGCCACAACTTGGGGCTGCAGCACTCCACCACTCCTGGAAACGAGTATGGTGACTGCTCCTGTGCCATGGGCGGCTGCTCGGGGATTCGCTGCTACTCAGCGCCACAGGTGCGGTACGGTGCGGTACGGTGCATTACAGTATGGGTGTGGTCCTGTGCCAGCAGCAGGCGGTACGGTACAGTGCATTGTGGTGCAGTACGCTGCTGTACTGTATGTCGTGGTGCAAGTACATTTGAGCAGTATGCTCAAGTAAGTTCGGGCAAGCTTGCTGCCTCTGGATGTCTTACTCATACCCCTTCTCATTTACGCCGCATTCCCCATCTGTGCTCGTGCGTCGTGTCTGACAACACTGTGCCTCTTGTTCACAACCCTACAGAACTGGCGGCTAGGGTGGGGCCTGTCCCTGACAGGTGGCGACCTCAAGTCGGACGCAGTACCCCTGGCGGCGTGGCGTGTTTTTGACATCCCCGCAACCCAGGCCACCGGCACCGCGCGTGACAAGAACCTGCTTCGCATCATCCCTGATTGGCAGCCCACCGGCCAGAAGAGAAACACTTTCTATGTCTCTTATCGTGAGAAGATCACCGCAGACTCTGGACTGAGTGCCAACTACAACCAGCGCGTGTACATCCACATCTATAACGGCGACCAGGTAGGTTGGATGGTCGGTTAGGACGACGATGTTCAATGAATGGTGTGCGTGGAGGTTGGTGGGTAGCCAGGTAGGCAGGTAGGTGGTTTAGGTGGTTGGTTGAACAGTTGGCTGGGTTGATGGGTTGATCAGGGCGGGGCGGGATATTATTTGTATTATTATCAGGGGGGGACGTGGGCGGGTGGGCACGTGTGACGTCCTACAGTCAGCGGTTAATAATAATAATAACACGGCGTGACCGGTCACTACTCCATCTGACCTTGGCAGCAGCAGCCTGCCGTGCAGCTCCGCTGCTGACCGTGCACGTGGGCCTTGTAATCGCCATGTAACCACCTTGCAACCGCCTTGCAACCACCACGTAACCGCCTCGTAACCGCAATGTAACCGCCACTTGTAACCGCAGGCCTCGAGTGCTGAGAAGCCCGAGCTGCAGCAGGCGATCTCTGCAGGCACCGACTACGTGGACATGTTCACTGGCGCGAAGCTCAAGATCCGGTTCGATGCCCGGAAGCCCAACAGCCTCGCAACTGTCCGGCTGTGCCGCTGGTCAGTTTCTCACACCGAGTGTGATCCCACGATGGCCCCGGTCATCAACAGCGAGGGTGTATCTTGTGGGGACTTTATCTGCAACGGAGCAGAGACGAATGTCAACTGCCCCCAGGACTGCCCCGCACCACCCCCGCCCCCATCACCGCCCCCGCCCCCGCCCGTACGGCCCCCACCCCGTTCAACGGCCCGTTCACCCCCGCCATCCTCACCCCCTCCCAAGGCCAGCTCCCCGCCAACCCCTAATGCTCCTCCCCGGCCCCCTCCCCCTCCCCCACCTCCCCCCTTCAGCCCCCCACCCCGTGTCTCATCCCCCCCTCCACCCAAAGCCGCCCGCTCTCCACCCCCTCCCCCACCCACCCAC
>BDCZ01000612.1:3405-13627 GCA_001662365.1 Chlamydomonas applanata
GAGGCATGACACTGCATGGCGCACCATGAAATCTCTGCTGCTCTCGCAGTCACCAGCGGCCTTCCACTTCTGGCAGTCTGCGTGGTAGTCCTGGCACAGGCCTGCGTGACGGGTGTGGTTCAACACAAGTTTCTGATGCAGTACACGGCAGTTCCCGAGACACGAATGCCATAGAAAGATACTGAACACGGTGTTAGTCCTGGCACAGGCCTGTGGCCGTGCGCGACAGGGTGGGGTTTAAGTTCAGGTACTGGGGTCACGAAGTTTTTTTTTGTTATTATTACTGGGGTCTGAGCAGAGCTCCAACATAGAGGGAGCGGTGTGGTTCTACGGCGACTGCTGTTCGCACAGTGCAAGCTCCGCTTGCTGGGGCACGCAGCCAGCGGCAACTCCCAGAGATAGTTGCAAGGCATTCGCACAGGCTCGGAGCTCAGTCATGCTGGATATCCACTGGTCGTACTGTTTGGTGTACTGCAAAGTGTACTGCAAACTCCAATGTTGTACTGCAGCCGCTACAAAAGTACAGTATCCGTTTGGGACGCACCCGGGTCGTGCTGCACGTTAAAGCTGCTGGGCGGCTGCTTCACCTCCTCTGGCTGGAAGGGGTCCATGTGTAGCCAGATGGGCGCCGACCACTTGACCCCTCGGATCACGGGGCATCCTGTGTGTTGGGACGAGAGGTCCATCGTCCTGCGGTGCATATAGTCACATGTGTGTGACACATGTGTGATGCATGTGTGTGTTGGTCACATCGTGTACGCGCACGCCTTGGCACGTGGGATACGCGTGTATGGAGGGTGGCAGGAGCAGCCCACCTGTTCAGGTGATAGATAAGTATACAGGTAGCCGAATTCTGAGAACAGACCTTCTGCAGTTCTGTATTGCAATCATGAAGTCATAAATAATTTGATATAACAGCAAAGGGGCGCACCTGTTGGGGTGGTAGGAATAGAAGAGGACGGCGTCGCCCGCACGGGCACGCGTGTACACACGGCCCTTGGCACATGGCGATGGGTCAGCACCATATGTCCTGGGGATGCGTGGGTCCAGCCACGACGCAAACTGGGAGGGGAACGCGGTCTCGCCGCCCGCCTCCACATCTGTCACATCACATGACAGCGGGCAAGTGGGAGGGGGCTGGCTTGCGTTACAATTGCACTTTTGTACTGCCCACATCAGTGTACTTGACAGTGGATATGCGAGGGGCCTCCACACATGCCACAGCATCCCACCTGAGAGGTACATAAGGAAGGTGGCCAGGCGCATGTACTGCCGTGCATTCTCCCCCTGGTCATATACGGTGTCATAGTGAGTGGCGTACTGCTGCCCTGGCGCGTACCGCAGGATCTGCGGGCAGTACATCAGCGGAAGGTGAGAGCAGTTAAATGGAACGATGAGCAGTGTACAATGTGAAGAGTGTACAATGTGATGAGATTGTATGCCTGGTGTGATGAGTGTGACACAGGAGCAGTACGCTGTGTGAAGGAAGAATGCTATGGGTGGTGCGGGCGGTGAGTTGGGGTTTGTGGATGGGTGGAGTCAGGCGGAGTGGCTGGGGGAGCGATGGGATGCGCGTGGCGAGCTGGCCCACACATCGCATGCTGTGCATGCCGCTCACAGGGGCCCTAGCAATACAAGACCTGCATGGCATAGCCTGTACCTGCTCAATTGGCGCATACCAGGGGCATATGCAGACCCGGCCGGAGTGCCTCACCTGCTGTGCTTGGTGTCCATTCATGGCATTATGATACAAACTCACGGACTGTTTGTTCCCATCAGCTGAGGACCTGGGGACATCAGGATCCAGGACCTGGGCACTGGAGGACCTGGGCTCACCTGTTGTGTTTGCCTGTTTGGTGTCCGTTCATGGCATTATGATACAGACTTACGGACTGCTTGTTCCCATCAGCTAAGGACCTGAAGACATAGGATCCAGGACTGGGTGCCTCACCTGCATGTCCTCCTGGTGCTCCATCGGCACATGGCTCCATAGCTCCACTCGCCGCTGCACCCGCTCAACCACAGGGTCCTGCAGCCGACTGCGCGGCACACCAGGTGCAAAGTAGATTCAGTGCAGTTCCGGAGGAGGTGAGGGCGCGGCTCAGGGCGGGCAGGATGAAGAGGAGGCGGGGGCGGGGGGTGTGTGATGGCAGTGGGAGGAGGAGGTGGACGAGGAGAGGAGCTCAGGTCTCAGGTTAGGTGGCGCAGCTGGAGGGGGTAAGGGCTCAGTATGCACGCAGATGTGGGCATTGAAACATGGGCGGTGTGAAGCATCGATTGGCCTTGTGATGCTGCTGGATTTGGCGGAGCTGGAATTGTAAAGGGCTTGGAGGTGCGAGGGTCACTTGCGAAAGGAGGTACTCTGCAGGAGGCGGGGCACTACTGCAGGATGCGTACCGCAGGAGGTGTACCGCAGGAGGTGTACTGCAGGAGGTGTTACTTCAGGAGGCGTACCGCAGGAGGCGCTCACCGCAGGAACATGCCATAGGAGGTGCGTGCTGCGGACGTGGCGGCGCCATCCGAAACCAGGATCTTGGAGCGGCGCATGGTGGGGGCGGCGAGCTTGATGAGATGGCGGCACTCGGCCTCTGACAGAAAGTTGTGGAAGAGGTACACACGTGGGTGCTCTGCGATCTGCTCCACCCTGTGCATGTGGGGGACCACAGCAGTCATGCCATTCATCAGAGAAGACCGGATTGTGGTGTGAGGTCAATTGAGGCCAAACAAACGAGGTCGAGTGTTGCTGGGCGGCGTGTACCGAGCGTCAATGGATGAAGAGGGCCAGGGCAAGGAGCAGGTGTGGGCCAAGTGGTATAGCAGGGAGCAGTTGTGCATGGGCCCATGTGGGTGTTGCGACAGCGCCTTGGACGGCGTGCTTGCATGGTTAAGTGCGGGCGTCAAATGCATCGAGTTGCTGGGGCCAATGGCGCATTCCCACTTGCCATGGGTGCACCTCCGCATCGAACTGCTTGTTTGTCTCGGGTTCTGTGTTGGGCAGCGCAGAAAACAGCGACGTAATGCCTACGCCTGTCAGCAGCTTGCCTCTAGTTACGCCTGCAGGCATTGGTCATGTGGGGCGGTGGTGAGAGGCCATGAACGGTCCAACTTTTCCGGAACGAAAAGCCCAAAACCGCATGGTTTGTTCGCACGTAAGCTCACCTGTGGCATAGTGCAGCAGGCCTAAACAAAGCAGCAGCTGCATCGTGCTGCAAAACATGCTTGCCGTCACGCCAAGGACTTGCGATCTGGTGGTCTAGGTCAGGCCCTTCCAGCCACAGCGGACTGCTCACAATCCAGTCCCAGCCGCTGCTTGTAGCGTGTGCCGGGCGGTATGAACAGCAGTATGTCGACGGAAACGGTTCTAGATACCAAGAAATCGTCCAAATGTGCTGCAATACGTACCTTCAGATTTGAAAATGGGTGCGCACATCCGACATGTGAACCTGTGGGTGTGAGTGGCTTGTACTGCCTGCTGAAAGCGGGAAACCCGCGCTTGAGGGCAGGCACGCTAGACGCTGATCAACGTGCCAAACCAGATGCCGCCTTAGAACACAATGGATTGGCCCCAGCAAGTACGGACTAGACGATGCTGGGGATAGCAGGTTCCTCCTCACCTCAAAGGGTAGGGGTCAGCAAACGAGCACGAAAGTCGGGTACTGCAACATGGATCGCAGTAGTTTTGATCGCGACTGTGCTGTTGGCGTATGCTGGGGCAGCCTACTTCCTGGACCTGCTGCCCAACATCAAACACGTCAGTGGCAGTGGGGACCGCAGCCCTCTTTGGCAGCGTGGCAGCACGCTGGGCAGGAGAGGCGTACTTGAAAAGCCCTCCCCAGTCGTCCCTCCAGAACGCACGCTGCGCTTCCAAGTGTGCAATGGCTTTGCCAATCAGCGGCTGGCTGTGTTGTATGCAGCACTGATTGCCAAAAAGACCAACAGGACGCTGGTGCTGCCCACGCTGCTGAGCACGGGAACTCAGATGGGGCTTGCACAAGTGTATGCCAACAGCAACACGGGCCTGCCCTTTGACAAGGTCTATGACCCACAGGCTTTCATCACATCAGTGGCGAGACACGGTGTGTCGGCCGTGCCGGACGCGGTAGCACCGCCGCTGTCCTCTTACACACACGCATCGCTAGATCGGGCTGGGTTTGATGGGCTTGGAATGGTCAAGGCGCACCAGGATGCCCCGCACGTGGCAGTGGACTGCACGCTGTTCAAGGTGCGTTTGTCCTGCGGACTCTTAGCTTGCATGGGACATGCATGGAGCATGCCATGTAGGTGCCCGTCTGTCCATGCATGCACAGCTGACAGCTGTGCCATGGTGGGAAAGGCTTGCCAGGCGGGGTACAGACTGCAGCACCTCCGCGCATGGCCGCGCAGGCAGGGCGCTTGCAGCTCTCCAGCCCTGCTGCCGGGACAGCCAGTGTGCGGGCATGCTTGCATGGAGATGCACTTTGTTTTGCTCAGCAGTGCCTTGTGCATACCATGTGCGCAGGTGCAGCCGGGGGACATCAGCCTGGGGCACGATGATCAGGACACCATGTGGTCAGTGCTGAATGGGCTCACTCCTGCCACGGCGTACGCACGTGTGCTTGAGGTACGGCTGTACAGTGCGGTACAGTACTACAGGACTGTATGTACAACAGATTGTATATACAGCGTAACTGGGCTGCGGTTACTGGCTGACAGTGGCTGGAGGTACGGGCCGACGTCCTGCCTACCATAGATGGAGGATGAGACAGAGATGCTGTACGCAGATAAGGAGGTACAGACGTACGGAGATACAGACAAGGGGTGGAATGCATGCGGCTGGCAGCATGACAAAGAGCATTGTGCAACGGCATGCGGCAAGGGTGCAGATGCAGTGGGGCAGGTGCAGCAAGGAGCTGAAGGATGCCGACACTGTGGCTGGACTGTGTGTAGGGAAATCAAGGATGGAGGTTTGAGGGGCTGGTGTGAGTGTGTGGTGGCAACATTGGGGCTAAATGGAGCTACAGCACATGGCAGCACGCGCAACTAGAACTGCAGCAACGCAGGATCAACCGTGCACAGCCATTCTCTGGTGCTGTTTACCATCTGGTTTATCATCAGGGGATTGCGGAGCACTGTTGTTTACAATGTATGTGCACGCGTGGGCTGCAGGGTGCCGTCAAATCGCTGCAGCGCATGGCGGGCAACCCCCGCCAGTTCAACGTGCTGCACCTGCGCATGGAGCGCGACTGGCTCGCACACTGTGGGCGGTGGGAGAACCTCCATGACGGCCTCGTGCGCAACAACTGCTACAACAACACAGACAGCATCCAGGACTTCCTGAAGGTAATGCAGGAGGAACTGGAAGGAGCCGGGGTTTGTGGATATTGTAGGAAAGGGTGGAAGAGGTAGATATGCTATATCGCCTATATGTTATAGTGCTGGAGCACACAGGGGAAGGCATGGGGTGGGGTAGGTGGGGACTCATAAGCTACCTGGGTAGGGAGGAGAGGTGGGGAGGGTTGGTGGGGTGGGTGGCGGAGGGTTGGGAGGACGGGGGTAGCAGGCGGTGCTAGTGGGTGGGGTGGGGGGATACAGGGGGGCGGGCGACGTGAAGGGTTTGGAAGTGGGAGGGCGTCGGGTGGCTGGGCGTTTGGGTGGCAATGGGGAGGAGGCCGTGACGCAGCTTGTATGACTGATATGGCCTGTATATATCATATCGTATGGGGGATGCGTGCTTGCGGAAACATGGGCTTGACCAATGCAGCGGCACGTGCACTGCAGTAATCCAGCAACCGCTGGGTATGGGCTCTTAGTGGGTACGTGTACTGTCAGCCCTGCAGCCGATCCAGCACCAAACACAACACCCGCACCAACTGTACTAACCGCCGTGTGCTCTGCTGCTGCAGCTGGTGGGCGTGAGCCCAAGTGTACCGCTGTACATCGCAGCATACTGGCCTGACGTGGACCCAGCGCATGAGGCAGCAGTGCTGGGGGGCCTGCGTGCAGCCAACTACACGGTGCGTGCCACAAACAAGGCGTGCCAGCCTGACCTCGAACCAAAACACTTGTGTCTGGCCTAGGCATGTGGCCGTGTGCCAGCTGCACCATGATGAAACTTGCTGGAGTAAATGGGTGATGATGACAGAGGATAGCACGCATGATGATGGATATTGAGGGACGATGAGTATTGGGGATGAGAGCGTGAGCCCTGAACGGCCACAACCACCTCTCTGCCCTACAGGTGGTGACATCGCGTGAACTGTTTGCTGAGCTGGAGAATGACGCGGCGGCGCTACCCCGGGAGCTGGATGCACTGCTGGACTACGGCCTGGCCCTGGCTGCAGCCAAGTTCGTGGGTGCGTGTGGGGTAACTTTGTGGGCAAAGAGTCTCAGGTTTTGGGACGAGGGCTAGGGCTCAACCCCAGGGTGCATGGACTGATTGACCTAGCGACCAAGGGTGTGGGCGCGCGTGCCATGGGCGCGGTTGCCATATGTTCGATGTTCCATACGCTGCCGGTGCACTGTGCGATGTGCTGTGAGGCAGTGTGGTGCCGCGCAGCGGCAGCATGGGGAGGTGATGTACAGGCACAGAACAGGGGATGGTCTCATGCATGGAGACCAGCATCATGTGTGGCAGCGCGAAGGAGCAGCAGCACCCGCATGATGTCTGGCCGGCCGGTGTACCAGTCCGAATCGAGTCCACCGCAATGGGGGCTTGCCAGTGGGGGCGCACTCAAACACAAGGTCAGCCGCAATGTCAATTGCTTGATGGTCAAATGTAAGGTGAAATGCAAGGTCAAACGCGGTCTGATGTGGTCAAACGTGGTCAACCCGCAGGCAACAGTGTGTCCACCTTTTCCGCGCTGGCACTACTGGAGCGGCGGCGGCTTGGACGCTGGGCATCCTACTACAACACAGGCAACATCCCCATCACCATCATGCTGCCTGGTGCGAGCTGACTCTGACTCGGGTTGACCGGCGGGTCATAATGTTGAAAGGCTCCTTTTCCAATCTGAGGCTCCTAAATTATATTATTCTTGCACGTCTCCTCTCTTGAACCCCCCGTCATATGGAACCGTGGGACCTTGAACCCATTGTGTGCCTTTGCAGGCCTGCACCGCCTGCCGTGGGTGTTCACATACAACTCCTGGAGCGAGCCGTACGACCACATGCTCAAGGTACATGCGGTACAGGCAGTACAGGCGGTACCAAAAGGCAGCACATTGAGCAGCCGAGGGTTGTGTGACTGTGCCGCCCCCTGCAGGCCTTGCACCTCTTCTGTCCTAGTCAACCTGTATGTTACGTATTGAGGTCTTTTTCTATTCTTTTTAATGGGCCCTTCACCTTTTGTTTCATTCTGGCCTATCACGGACCGCGGTGCCTTTTGCGTTTATTGTCTTGGTGTCTTCTTGCTTTTTTTCTTGCTTTTTATCCCGTTCGTGCTTTTTGTGTCCGGCCGGCCACAGATCGCCGTGCTGTCAGCCGCGGCAACATCGGGCCTCAAGCCCTTTTGCATCTTCCTGGGGGACCCCTCCTCAGACATCGCGAGCTGGCTGGGTGATCACGGCGTCACACTCATCCGCCATGAGCCCGCATGGCGCGAGCGGTTGGTCGCCAAGGCGCGCGAGCACATGAAGGTGGGCAGATGAAGGGAAGTGGAGGGGGAAGGGGGTGCGGGAGGTGACCATTGATGTACACAGGGGCAACCGGGTATATAGAAAAGCCGGCTGGCTACACACATGGACACAACACAGCATAGGAGTGGACGGGGAGGGGGGATGGAGAGGAGGAACAGGGGAGGAGGGGGGAATGCAGAGAGGAACAGGGGGGTGGGAAGGGCAGAAGGGGTCCCAAAGAAGTCAGCCGCCATCCCAGTGGACACAACACAGCACAGCGAGGCGGTGGTGTGTGGGTGGAGGGTCGGTAGAGCACATGAGGGTGCTTGACTGAGGGAGTGGTAATCAGAGTTGCAATAGGGTGATGGGGCTCCATCAGATGTGTGCTGCTGTATCAGCATGACATGATGCAGGACATGAAGGGTCAGGTGGATGTGCTCAAGCCAGCGGTTTTTACCATACACGCCCGTACCTGTCCACGACCCCACGCGTATGCTTCACACCACCCGTACTGCTGCCACCGTTGTGCTCCTGTACTGCAGGACAACGCGTACTACAGCCACTTGTACCGCAGCGCTGACATGCTGGTGTCCACATTTCAACGCCTGGACATTGCTGTAGTGCCTATCTTGGACCAGTGAGTGTGAGAGAGGCTCCTACGCTATTGTACCGCGTATGTAGTACAGTACACGACATTGTATGATGCTGTCATTGTGAACAATATGTAGAACTGGAGTCAGGGGAAAAAGAGGGTGATCACTATCAGCAGGTATGGCATTCGTGGATGCGGCAACAACCGCCACAACCACCACTTGCCAGCTGCATCAAACAACTACCAAACTACCAACCACACCACCAACTAACTGGCGGCCTGTGTACTGCGCAGGTACACATACGTGCTGTACACAGACGCGGACGTGTACTTCCGGCATCATGTCAGCCTGGATGACTTTGGTGCGGCACTGTTATGGTTCTAGTCTCGGTGTCTCTGAAGAGAGTGTGTGCCTAAGGCCAGGGAGGCTGAGGAGGACCCTGGCACCCCTCAGTGCTGCAGCCACAGCCACTCCTGCCTCAATGGTGGCTGCTAGTGCTGCCTCAACTGCTGCTGCTACTGCTGCCTCAAAAGCTGCTGCTGCTGCTGCCTCACCTGCTGCTGCTGCTGCTGCCTCACCTGCTGCTGCTGCTGCTGCCTCTCCTGCTGCTGCTACTGCGGCCTCAAAAGCTGCTGCTACTACTGCCTCAACTGCTGCTGCTACTGCTGCCTCAACTTCTGCCGCTGCTGCTGCCTCGACTGCTGCTGCTACTGCGGCCTCGTTGACTGCTGTGCTACGGCACTGCCCCTTTTCCTGCTGACGCACTGCACCTGCGCTGGTAGCCCTGCACCATCCCTGCCCCTGCGACATTGCCCTCCTGCGTCCGCGCTTGCACCGTGTCCCGCAGGCCTGCCGCTGCCACACAGTGTGGCCATGGCGTGGGAGTTCAGGCCCGACTCATACCCATACAACGCGGGAATCATGCTCATGCACCTGCCACAGCTTCGCCGCACGTATGACACGTTCATGGAGTGAGTGACGGGGGGGTGCTGTCTGGGTTGCTGTTTGGGCCAGGGGTGTGTGGGCCTCCCTTGCACCTCCTCAGTCATTCACCCATTATTCTCTCAGTCAGTCACTTGCTGATTCAGTTACTCGCTGACTGACTGGCTGGCTCGCTCGCTCGCTCTGATAAAATCTCATGCGCCCACCGGCCACCTCCCCACCGACCCTGCCCATTCACCCACGCACCCCCTTGCCTCACACTCCTTGCCCGCCGCAGATTCATCTTCACCAACACGCACGGCCTCCACTTTGGCAGCTACGGCCCTGCGGATCAGGGCGCATTCAACCAGTTCTATGAGGCAGACGTGCGTGGAGCACGACATTGATGTGCCTTTGTGCATTATGCCATGCATGCAGCTAGGGCGCGCTGGCTTGTGGGAACAGATGCTATGACGGCACTGGCTTTGATATCTTCATGCCAGTTGCTGTGCAGTTTGTGCACACCGTGAATCATACTGTGGAAATGTCTGCAAAACGCTGTGTTAGTATCTTCATCATTATCATATCATTACTGGTAACATGGTACAGAGACTGCCAGCTTGTTCTCAGGTGGTGCGCTTTATAATCGGTGCGCCATGTGTCTACCTCCCGTGTGCAGGTCCGGCCACGGCCACTGGACCAGAGCTTCAATGCCAAGCCCTACAATGTGTTCATGCCTGGTGCGTTGCGTGCTTGCATCACACGCCCAGGGTGGTCACATTGTGCTGGAGCAGCTGTATTCGTGCATGACCATGCGCAGATTCAGTGCGTGCATGATGACATGTACAGCAATCACAGAGCTGGCTGGAGCCACAGGGACACCTGGGGTATCTGGGGTATCATCGTATGTACTGTGGAGTTCTGTGGCCATTCAGGGCGGATGGCTTCAGGGTGTAGGCACTTGTGACTGGGCTGCCGTCCCTGCACCAGTACTGACCATACAGCTAACCATACATACATATGCTAACCATACATATATATGCTAACCATATATATATACCATACATATAGAGCTGAAGCAAGTGCAGCCCCACACCGCACCCCCCCCCCCCCCCC